>JASANG010000084.1:0-89480 GCA_030248215.1 Enoplolaimus lenunculus
TAAACATATACCTTTTCTGGAATTTCTTTGCTAGCTGCCTGTAATATTTTGAGATTACCTACAGATTAAGACATAATTTTGTTGATTTTTGAGCCATATATGTTTTGGAAACAAAGATTCGTCTGAAACGCCGGCTGCGGAATATTTAACTGTAGCCTAACCCAATGCTCTAATTTTTCAACCTAAGATACGTACAATACGCGGGCCCGTAGCCTAAGAGGGGCAGGGGTAGCTGAGCCCCCTGGAAAAATTTTGCCCCCTAAAAATTTTTCATCTTTGCTTGCAAGTCATTAAAAACCCTTGAATGCCCCTCCAGAAAATTTTTTAGCTTCCCTTGTAAGGTGAGTTGGCGACGTGCCTGATAAGACGTAAACTTCGATTGGGTTGAGCGGGCATCTTGAGCTTTACCCGGAACTGAATTTCAACGAATGCATTAGTTTTAGGACCTAAAGCCTGAGCTCAACCCGAATTACCTTTAAAATCGGTTACTTATATATACAATGCTCTGAGCCTATGTTCATAACCAATTTTGTAACAAAGTATATTTCAAATAAGTAAACAAATTTAACTTGATTTAATGAAACAACACCTTTTTAGCTAAAGCTACTTGAAAGATAGAACCAAAATGTACGGGTGTGAATATAAGCAAAGCCAAACTTTAACATTTCAAACTGAGTTCCATGCTAAATTTCTGCTAGATTTTAGCTGTCAGTGTAGCTTAGGCAATTTAGACAAAACTGCTTATCAAATGAGAACGAGCCAGTTTAATTGTACCTAAACTCGTGTTTTGGTATCAAGACCCATGACATACCATTTTGGGCAAATGTTTCTCTGAGGGGCGTAAATAACAGCGCTATAAGCATATTCGACAGTTTTCTTTCTTTCCCCAGACATATCTGAATTGTGGTGGGAGTTTTCAGTTCATTTTCCGTTGTCAATATAATACAAAACACGTTCTGATTTAGAATGTCTGAGTTTGGTGTAGTAGAACTAGGGACTCTTTTCTAGTTTCGACCCAAAATGCCTGCCGTTTCCTTAGCCTCTCCCCCCATATCAAGAGACGCTAACCAGGATGCACGTTACGACCCCCCAATCCCGCTCCTGCACTAAGCGGTTGTAATACTAGAACACCAAAAACACAGTCTAAAAGTACTCCGTTAGAAATTTTAAGTGATCCAATAATGAATTGTTTTATTTGGGGGGTTTGAGGGATGTCAGCCCCCATCCTACTTAGGTCTCCTGAACTTGTGGATGGTTGAAGGGGCTAAAGCCTTCACCCATGAGAACCCAATTAACTAAAATTTTCCTATGTGTAGGAAACTTTCTCTTGTATGGGTGAAGTAAAAAAAGTGCCACATATGCCTAAACTTAAAAAACCCTAGCGAAAGGATACCTTATACCTGAGGCAAGGAAGCCGACCCTATGCCTAAGCAAAGAAAGTTATCTAAATCTTAAAACATACTCCATTGGAGTCGAGCACAAAAACGGAATGTCATGCCGAACTATACCTACATTGAACACTTTTTCCATAGTAAAGCTAGTAAGACAATGACCAAGCTAGGAGTTTTTGAGTAATTACAAACCATGCTATTGGTTAGCGAATATGCGTTGTCTATGATTTATTACCCGCCGGAACGCCTCCACGCGTGTTTTCGTTTCTTGACCATAGGGGCGCAGCCATGGTTCTACTTCGGGAAGGTATAACACAAGCCCGTAGCCAGCTCATCTTGCTCGGGGGGGGGGGGGGGGCTAAAAATTTTTACGGAGGGGCATTCAACAGTTTTCAATGAGTTACAAGCAAGTTGAAAAATTTTTAGGGACCCAAAATTTTTCCAGGGCACCTGAGATTCCCTCCCTGGCTACGGGTCCGGTATAACATCGGGTAACGAAAATTTTTTTAACGACTAATATCCAATTAATGCCTGTTTTAGCTTGTATGTTCACAAATTTATGAAGGCATATGTGCCTATAGTCCCTCTATTGTTTCCTGTGTATATGCATTTGCTTAACCGGCAACTTGCGAAAAGAAAGCAGAGCGTTCCAAAAAGACATGAACAAAGGCATTAAGACAGTTTTTCAATGTTTATTCTGTTTTAGTAAATGATAATCCATGTAAGATTATGCATTAGGAATATTTTATCCGGTCACATTTGTAAAAAGAGCCGCTGATGATTAATGGCACGTTAAAATTTATTAACCAGAAATACGTTTTTGTACACTCTTTCCCAAGAGTTTCTGACTTTTCAGATCTTGGCCCATATTCTCAAATGCATATAGAACCTATCGCCAGTTTAGTAGTAGGATTTCAAACTAGCGAACAGCTGAAATTGCAGATATCAACATTTGCGCAAAAATAAAGTAAATTGAATGCAATAAATGTACTGAATCTCAAACCTCACCATTCCTTGGTTCGAAAGTTAGAAGACCTATCAGCAACTGGTAATAGGTGCTACACACATTTGACAATATGAACTCTTGGCATAACTTTTTAAATTTAGACTTAACTCTCCTATGAAGAACTAAATTATTGAACAGTCGCTTCTACTATCTGTGAATCCCACAAGCCTAAGCCCAAGCCTAAGTCTTAGCCTAAAAGAGTCCCTGTATTGGACTAAATTGCGAATGTTAGCTTGGTCACTAAATATCGTTTCTCTAGAATTATAATGAAAACTGTAAAAATCAATATTTATAGCGTTTACGCAGTGTTTTCCAGTTTTTGTAACAAAAGGGAAATCCCCATTCGCCATTCCCCCATGCCCAGGTACATAGCCAATGGATGCCTTCAGCCCCCAAAAAATCTTCTTGGCACCACTAAGAGTTTCAAACCCGCCTGCAAGTCATCGGAAACCCTTATATGCCCCTCCTTAAAAATTTCAGCTCATCTTGGCCTCGCCGCCCATACCTTAAAATGTTAGCCTGCTCTGTTGATAAAACAATATTGTAACTAGAGAACGCGACGCCAGTACATAGACGATCCGGCCAGCGCAGATCCAAACATCTCTGACGGAGGGCCAGCTGGCAGCGGCAGATCCAAACATCTCTGACGAACGGCCAGCTGGCACGGCAGATCCAAACATCTCTGCCGGAGGGCCAGCTGGCAGCGGCAGATCCAAACATCTCTGACGGAGGGCCAGCTGGCAGCGGCAGATCCAAACATCTCTGACGGAGGGTAAGCTGGCAGCGGCAGGTCCAGAAATTTCTGACGGGAGGCCAGCTGGCAAAAGTTATTGAACGCAATATTTACTTTTTTGCTTATATGTGCAATGTTCTGAGCGGAAAAATTGCAAGTTAGAGACTTTCTGCTGTACGTAATTTGAATTTAATTCAAAAGCGCTGGCATGAGTGACCATTTTAAATTGTACCCATGCAGAACAATTATAACCATCCTGATACCAACTTTCATTGCAACCTCAAATTTAATTCAAAATATAAATGCCATCCACCGGTCACTATTTGCAAACAGCCGTAATGTAAACAGGAAACTGCAAAATGAGTCTTTAATGATAGCTTTTCATAAATTATATCTCAATCATTAATATATTTGTCAAATTTGTGTAGCTTTATAACTGCATAAAAATAAGAATAAGTATTTGTTTATGAGTACCAACAAAAAAGTATTATATTTCACAGCAGATGCACTTTATCGCCGTTTAACGGCAGCCATTTAAATTGCTGTTCGGTTTTATGGTTGCCTTAAAATTTTCTTACTGTGGAATTCCGGTTTTTTTATTCATGAATATATCAATGATGCAACGAAATTGCCTACTTTCGAGTTCAAGACACGAAGTTTATTTGGACCAAAAGCACGACAAAATATGCATTTAGTATATATAGTACAAACACAGCCAAGTTGATAAAATCATTGAATGTGTGCAATACACCCAAATAATGAAAAAGTTAAAAAGATGACATGCCCTACTTTTATGTCTAACTTGGCAAATTCTGCGATGGACTGCTGGACCCGCAATGCTGCTTTTTTGTCACATATAAAGAAACAATTCAGCAAGACCGCGGCGGCTATAGTATCCAAGCCCTTCACTCATATCGTTTACAAGATACATCTCCTTTTAAAAGGTATCAATCAGGTGTGCAGGAGCTAATACAAAAACAAAGACATATATACGTAGAAGGAGTGATTGGCGTGTCCAGGATTTTGGTTCGCGAAAGATACATGCTCAAATATAGAAAATTTGTTAGACTAATTAAGAACCAGCAATGGCGGATTCGTGGTGGGGGCCACGCCGGCCATGGCGCCCCAACAGCATCTCGACAAAAATATATACCAAATTTATGGCAATAGTTCTTGATTTGTGTGTGGGTCAAAAATAAGTTCATTACCTGTGAAATTTTGGGCCCCCATTTTGAGATCCTGGATCCGCCACTGTAACCAGGATGTAATACTAAAAATAAAAATGTCTTTAATGATAGCCAGGAAAGGGGTAAAAGAGATATTTTACCTACGGCAATTTCTAGAAACACAAAAAGCAGTCATAAAAAGATAATGAAGCAAACGGTGCGGTTCTTTGCACACTGTTTTATCAACTTAAGGGTTACTCAAACACAAAGTTTTTATGTGTTTCAAATCTATAAGAATAAATCTCGACCACAGTTTGATAGAAAAGCGTTTATTCAAACTGTAAAACTGCATAACTGAACGCAAATGCGCATTGTTATACATATGCAGACTTGTTTACACTTTAAAATTGTCAAGAACTGTCCACTTGTACAATGATTTTCTTATAATCAAATAGACTATGTGTGGCCAGCGCATCTTGCACAATGTGGCTTTTGAGGGCCATGAAATGCGACAGTTCTATCTTGGCTAGGCATCCAAGAGTCAAACGTCTCAGGTAGAGGAGTTTACAATAACCTTACGAGCGCAGCGAGCGAGAATCCAGCGCAATTTTGTACATTCATATTCTAAAATCCATCCTTTAATGATTTTACTTAGTTTTAGCGCATTTTTCACGGTGACAACGACATTTATCTATTGCTAAGGCTGTCGACTGAGATTCCAGGCACCCCTGTTCCCGTGTGGCGGGATTTGTTCTTTTCAGAAAGCAACAGCGAACTTTTACTGCGCAGTAGTGCGCCGTTTCGGCAAGGTTTCAGGTCAAATGTAGAGATAACATGATATTATGACATTATTAACAGCAAACATGCACTGAAGCAACACTGGTTGTGGATGTTTTCTTTTCGAAAAATTGTCACGAGACGGGGGGGGTTCAATCAAAACGATGCGAACAACAACTTGTATCAAACCATAAACATTCGAAGTCTTCATGCTGAATGCAAATCATAAAAAGTTCTAACTGTAAAATTTTGTATAGCTTGCTAAAATTTTGGGCACCATTTTAGAGAGTGTTCGGAAATTAGCTAGGTATTAAAATGGTGGGACATTTTTTGACATTGGCGAGCGCAGAATAACCTGGATGGTACGTAATGTTGCATCACGTATAAGCAACTTTAGCAAAATGTCGCCATAAAAGACGATTAAACTATTAACAAATGCAATGAAAAGTGTTATAAATGTTGCCTAAATGCACAGTTTACCGTAATTCTATGTTTATATAAACGAAAATTAAGGAGAATTGACCAAAAAGATATTTGACGTATTTGTGAGTCATAAAAACAATGAAAACATTCAAAACAAACAGCGCAATCAAACATATAATGTACATATGTTTAGGATGGAACCGGAAGTGAAAAACACCGGAGCCGGAAGTGAACAAAATTCGCTGGAGCCGGAGATAATGCGAAATAGGTAGTTAAATCACGTTTAATTTGTTAATTTTAGCAAATATATATACATATATATATATATGTATATATAAAATATGTATAGAGCCTTAAATACAAATCTCAACATTCAGATGATACTACATGCAATAGCATTGGTTCATATTAAATAAACTAAGCGTTAACAACGAATGAAATCAATGGCAGTTTTTGCAACTTTTTTTCCAGAAAGCACTGTCGGCGAAATTATGACAAAAAAGCGACAACAAATATGACAATGTTAAAAATGCACAATATATAATCGCTTAAAATTGCAACATTAAATAAATTCAAAGCAACGCAAACTCTTCTTAACACCTTTTTTGCAAGGTAACAAGTTGCTCTTGGCACAGTCTTGTGGAATTTTTTGCTGGCTCAGCTTTTCAGTAGCTTTGACAATCACCTGTAAATTAAGAGGGAATTTATAAAAAGCTTTTAATTGTTTCCGCATAATAGGTTGGGCGGAGCATTTTTCAGCCACTGAAGTATTGCTAACCCAAAATTTTATTTTGGGTTTTGTGCTAAACGGTCAACCCTAAAGTCTATTTGAAAACCTATATTTGATCTGATAGCACACCTCTCTGAACGCTGTCGAATCTAAGAGACTGGTGGGACGTATACCGCCACCAGTCTTACCGGGCTTAAAATTTCAAGCAGGAAATGACTCGTTTGCAGCTGACAATGTGTTTTACATCCAATATGGCAAGGTTTCAATTTGAATTAAACGAAATTTTGGCCTTTCGGCGCAATTGGACAGTCTAAAATATCGAACAAAAATGCTAAAAGCGCGCTATAACACACTATATATTTTCGGAACGCAAAGTATTCTCCCCTACTGAAAAATCATGGATCCGCCACTATCTCTAAAATTACGTTTATATTCAAAACAATAATTATATACTTATTTTACACTCGTTCGCCGACGAAAATTAATGCTAAATTTATAAGCTGGTCGAAAACACTAATAACTTAGCCGCACTTTGGTTTCCGGCATTCATTACCGGTTCCAACTTTCAAATTTCGGTAAAAAACATAACATTGTCTATTGAAATATCCTTAGTTTAAAGCGACTGGCGTCAAATCTATAAAGCAGCGTGTACCTTGCCAATGAAAATTTTTTTACGTCTTTGAAACTTGCAACTGAACGTTAAACAGCAGACCCTTAAGCATGAATCGTATTAAGTCGAAGAGGTAACACTGTAAATTTCAGTGAGTTGATTTTAACTCAGAATGAGTTGAATCACTCAGTCTGAGTTAGGACTATCACAACTCAGAATTTTGACTTGATTCAATTCATTCTGAGTTAATTAATCAGCTTACCCAGGGTCAACTCAACTCAGAGTGGGAATCAACTAAACTGAGAGTGAGTTAATGTTTACTGATATTAACTCAGAAATAACTAACTTTCCGTCTGAGTTGATTAATTTACTCATTGGAATTTGCAGTGAAGGGAGATGAAAGAATATTTCTTTTTATAACTTTGTGTGTTTCTTTTTATAACTTTGAGTGTTCCAGTGCTTTCAATAAATTAGTTCGATCAAAGGGCGAAATGTATATAGGGGGGTTGTGCGTTCCACTATTGTCCCACAATTGGAGCCCTAAATAAAACAGTGTGGTGGTGTAAAGCACATGTTCCCCTTATGGTTATATTTAACTAAAACAGATATACTATTACTGCTGTGTAAAATTGCATACAAGAATCATCGTCCTTCAATTTGTACATATGTATACAAGGGCGGATACAAATGAGGGGATTCAATATGTATTCCCAGCCGAAATATTTCCATCAGCGAAAAAAACACACTTTTAACAGGCATGCACATACGTTTCTGAATCTTTACAAGTTAAAATTTGTCTCGCTCGCTATGCATGCTTGCCAAAAAACCATTAAAATGCGTATATCCCCTCGCGAATTGAAATTCTGGCTAAAATTCTGATGCATGTATGCAATAAAATCGCGTTTAATGTGTTAATTGCAATTAGTGTACGTGTCGCCAATGCATACTGTGCAATTCTGCAGTGACGACAGACGCCATTCTCGAGATCCCCTGCAACGAGCAGTGATGGCGGTAACGTCTTTGCGGTGTTTATGTTTTGATTGTCTAATAATCAATAGGGGGGTGACAGGTACGCAATATGCAGGACGGGATTCGCACAGTATAATGACAAAAACCTATATCTGTATTCTTGAGCATCGTCTGTTATAAATATTGCAGCAATTGCAATTACAACTAAGCATGATCAGGCGTCAGCACGAACTGTACTGTGCAATATACTTGCCAGAATTTTGACTGGAACACAACGCAAAAATGGTTTATAGTAGGAAAAGGAAAGATGTACAAGAGACATGCCAACTAATTTTGTAAAATTAAGTATTAATGAAGGCATCTTGCAAACCCAAATTTCAGTTTGGTGCCACATTTAAAGGCTAAAACAGTTCCTGCCTGATTTGAAACTCGAACTGTGATTTAATCGAAATTCTTGCTCATTTTAAACGTCGGACTATCCAGGCTTAGGAATAGGCTTGGTCACAGGTTAAAGGTTTAAGCCTACGCTTAGGTAAGCCATTTTCACAAGCTAAGCATACATACCTTAGCCTAAGCTTAAACGCTGAGGCTGAGTATAACCTAAATCTGTGGGGAAGTGTACAAGAGCGACATTGATCGTTATTGCAATATATTGTCGTTGCAAGCTTGATCTTTCAAGCGTTTAGATCTTCACTAAACAACTACTTGACCTCACTGCTAAATCTAGATTAAAATACTGCTAAGCACCGGAAGCTGTTTGCACTAAGTGCGTGGCTTCTTTCGGGTTAATAGTAAAATAAGATTTACAAATTTAAGACACGCATAAGTAAAAATATACTAAATAATATCTGCTGTTGTTTTAGAGACAGCATGGCGTCTGGCACGCAGAGGATTTCGTATCCATGACTATATTAACTTAAAGAAAGCGGTCCCGTAGCCAAGGGAGGCCAGAGTGGCTAAGATTGAATGGAAAAATTTTGACCCCCATAGAGAATGTTCAACATTGATTGACCGTCATCGAAAACTCTTGTATGTCCCTACTGAAAAATTTTTAGTCACCGCTAGCAAGGTAAGCTGGCTACGGGCCTGAAAGAATATAGCTAGAAGAAACATTTTTCAGGATATAAACGTTTCAACCTCATGATAATTGCAAGCGCAAGCAACGAAAATTGTATAGTAGTTTAAAAAACTATTTTCAATTCAAAATCTTCTTTAAAATGTAACATTTGAAGCTATTAAAATACATACTAAAATGTTCAATTTCTTTAACTGTAACTATTAGCGCAACTCGTAAACTACAATAAAAATTAGCCCGATTTCACAGGCCATGTACATCCTACAAATATTGTCGAACCTTCTTTATCCATGAATTAGATACTTCTTGAGATGCCTATGTTATTGCCAAATCATTTATTTTCAGTAAAGCCTAATAAATCTCAAATTTTCAGTACGGATCCTGAATTCTTCACGTGCTTTATTGCAAACGTCTTCAAATTCAAAGTCTGGCTAAGCGTCTGCATCGAAAATCCAAGGATTTGGTCGCCCACCGGTGATTCGCAAAACAAACCTATACTAGTATGCTAATCTAGCTGTACAGGGACACTGTTAGCTTATCAAACTGCCTACAACACGAAGCACTGGCGAAGCTATATATTGGAATGGGAATAATTTTTGGCCTAGCAAGCGAACACGCAATTAATACTGTTTCACGTTTTGAAAATATGACATTCACAGTCTTAGTTTTCACGGCCGACTAAGTAATATTACTGTCAAAAGCCAAACGCTATTTTTAACATTGTTTTAAGGCTTTAAACAACATCTTTAATAGAAACGGTTTTTTGTAAGCGAAGAAACTCTAAAATGAATCGCTTGCATAACAAACTCTATTAAGTAAACTCTTTCCACTACTCGACTAGTATAATGTTCACTCATTTGCTGCTAAGTTCAATTTTTAAGTAACACAGCTTAAAATTAAGTAGTATTCCCTGTCTTTAGGGGCGGATCTAACAAAAGTTTAATTGGCGTTTACATTTTGGGCTCCACAGATCCAAAATAATACCTTGGCCAATACACTTGATTAATTCTATCCGACTCTAAGCACTTTTTTATTTTTATACATAAAAATTGCCTTGCTTAAAATGCGAAGGGGTGCCTATGAACCCAACGAACGAACGCTGTATGTGCTCTTGCTCCTTCATCCAGCTACACCACTATACACCTCTCGAACTTATCAATCCCGATATCTTGTTTTGCTGTCTACAACCGCAACCTGGAAGCCATTCCATCGCAATATTTAAAACCGGATGCTAAAAGTAAATAGCTCAACTATCAGAGTTATATGCTTAAAGTGCACTTGCGTTTTAGTCTAAAACTCATACTATGGTGCGCATTCGTCGCTTGGGTTCTATCCTATTATTTAATGGCGTGCACACACGATTCTGTAAACACGGTGTAACTGATATTTCTAGAGACAATATAAGCCTTATTATTCGGCGACTAGTGAGTTAAACTCGGCTTTCAATATACACACACGTTCATCTTAACGTCATAGAGTTGACCAAAAGCACAAATACTACGCACACGCACACTGGCAAATCCCAGGAGGCACCCGTCCGTAGGCTTATCCAAAAGGGATTGAAAAGAATTTGTATTAAGGTTTAGCACTAAAATGGCGTTTGGTGTCTCGCTCGCTTCGCCCACAAATTTTTTTGCATTGTTATATCTCGCGTGGACCCCCTTTTATAAATTTCTGGATCCACCATTGATGCTAGAATAAGTTGTTAAAGGGGAGCCTAGATTAACTTGGTGCTGCATATAGAAGCGCAGCAGTATTTCGGTTCGGGATGTTTAAACCATTTTTGTGAGCGGTGATTTCGAGAAAGATAAGTTGTTTGACCCATGCACTCGTTCAATACCTAAATGAACAGGGATACTGACAATTTCAGGTGAGTTTGCTTTGCTGGAGATTTCACAAAACTTAGAAATGGGAACAATGCATTTTTATGAAACGAAATCTTTGCTCAATTGGTAGGACTGAGTTAACTAATGTCCTATAGCTACAGGACGTACTACCACGAACGTAGCCAAGATTTTAGTTATAGGCAGAGATAACCTTCGAGAGAAAGCTTTGCGAACGAGCGAGAATTTCTTTCACTTCTTCATAGCATAGGACTTGTTCATTTGCCGTTTTCAACAGCTTTGCCACAAATGTTGGGGTATATCCCAAACTGGGTCAATGCATAGAACAGGGCCGTATGTGTAGTGTAAACATATTCCTCAGCCTAAGCCTATACCAAAGTCTAAAACAATGAGCTTATACTTAAGCCTAAGCAAAAAATGACTAAAGTTTAAGCTTACTCTATTGCAGTGCCGCAGAAAAACATTCCGAAATTTACATGGATCCCTACTTGTAAATGGCCTTGATACTACCATCAAGTTGATCAACGCGCACCCCTTCTCAAACCCGCATTAGTGTAAACGTTTATCTGCACACCAATTTCCGGGTCATCAAACTCACCCTATTGGTGCTATGTGATGCATTTCGTGCACATCACAACCTACAAAGAAAGACAACAAGACCATCTGTCAAATGACCACAACCCAATGGTCTGTGTATACGTATACTGCGTTGTTCTGCTGGTCATTAAATATAAATGTGCAAAAGCGAACATAAACGACATGAGAAAGGTTAGGGTAGGTTTGGGAAATCTTGTTAAAACGCCATAATATTGTATAGTGAATTTGGATTTAAGCATGAATGACCAGAACTTCGCGTCTTCATGGACGAAAAACAACTCATCGGCAGCATTTACAGAATTCTTTGTTGGAAAAAAATTTCTCGTGCCTCCAAGAAGATGTGTCGGAGTGCGCTACTAATGGCTTGGCGTGTTTCAATGATACCAGTTTCATGTTTATTAATGGTTTTGTTTCAAGAAGAATGTTGAAGGTAAAGCATTGGTGTTTAATTGTATGCTGAACAACAGGAATCGAAAACATTTTTTGTTTTGAGCAAAATTCCTTTGGCAAAGTCCAAGCGTATCACCACGGATGACTGAGGGCTGCTTGTGCCTTTCAAGTTTAGAGGTGCTTCCATTTGTATTGTCAACACAATGGTCAGTGTTTGCACTTACACTCAGATTTTCAAAATGACACTCTCTGTGAGAATTTTTGATGGCCAGCAGGATTGGTTTTTAGCAGAAGCGGTTGTATATAGCTGCTGTTGCTTTAGAGGCAAGACTAACGAATGCAAACCGCTAAGCACCGTTGCCCCATCCTGTATAAAGGAAAGTGTTCAGTTAAAGGAAAAACAATACGCTACAACGTTTCAAACTATGAGCACAATCGACCTGTTCACAGTATAAAAGCTTACGTTAACCTGAAACTCGCAGGTGCATAGCGACGCGACAACGTTTCTACGGGTATGTAAATATTCTATATAACATGCCTGATTATCTAAGCAAAATTTCCAGTCAAGATGGTGGCCCATGGGGCGCCTATGTACATTTAGAAGTGTTTATTGGTATATCGATAAGTTAAATCGGAAAAAATTAGAAATTAAATTTACCAGTACACCAGTAAACACTTAGCAGCACTCAGCGCTTGTACACTTACTGTATTGACCCGAACAAGAGCGGGAGCGGTAATAAGAGGGGAGGGTTCCCATTTTGAGCGCATAAATGACTCCAGGACCAAATAACTTAAGTTCGAAACTTTAAAGCGTACTTAAATTTTGAAAGTACATTCCTAAGTATAACCTTGTATTATCGCTCAAGCTATTGACACAAGACAAATAAACGTTTAATTCAACGGATAATTGCAGTACCATATATAAATCAGTTGCGAAGGGCGGCGGAGCGTGAGTTAAAAATAAATAAGTCTGCAACCGAATAACAAGGGGGATGGAACCCTCTGTAAAGGCCAAATAAATATCAGCCCCCTCTTATTCGGGTCACTACAGTAGATGTTTCGCCTAAGAAGATTCTACAATACAACATTTTGCGTTAAGATTTAGTGGGATCCGCGACTGTTTCCGTTTAAGACAACTACAAGTGAATAAATAAAAATGTTTAGAAGTTGCAAAGTTGCGTTAGGCAGTTTATAAAACCGTCACTGTACGAGTCGTTAACAAGTTATCTCACTTAGAATCTACTGGCCTTCAAAACCTACAATTGAATTTTATACTGGACTAAGTTCAAAATTTTACTGCCTTAATTTCAATATTATACTTACAAGCTTCATCCACTCAGCGTTCCAAAAGTGCAATATATTTAATTTATATTTACTTTAATTCAATATTATCAGCGTAAATAGAGAAAATAAAATGTTTTTCATATAAACTGCAATTCTAGTTTATAAAATGAAGCAATGAACCGAAAATATCCAAATAGAGTTCGACACGGAAAAATATTTTTCATTTGCGCTACGGTGGTTGTTCATATAGAAAGCTCTTAGTCTGATTAATTCGATGGCATGTTTCAATTTCAGAACATATATAAGGCTCGAAAAGGGTGTAAGTAAACGATAGTCAAAAAACCGAAACGGAAGGTGAACAAAATAACGGAAACGGATATCGAGGTAAAATATTTCAAATATGTTTTTACTTTCTGCCAACACAATAATGACGTGCAAATGGTCACCGGGCTTTCTAAAATGTTAAAGAAAAATAGCGGATGCATCGAAATTTTTATGAGTCCGAATGAATTTCGTAATTTTTATTTCATTACAAACAAATGCAGCATATCTGTAATGAAAAATTGCCTGATATAAACGTGATTTAGAACTAATTTTGGACGTAGACAGAATTTTCGTTATATTTATAACGAAAACGGAAACAGACACCGATTTTTACTGGAAACCGAAACGGAAACATATATCTGGTTCCATCCTGGCTCAAATGAAAACTGCGCTTTAAAAAGAGGCGGTTTGTGAATAATGCAGCGTTTGTGAATTTGATGTTGGGGATAGAAATCATTACCGAAAACAAAAATAATTTCCAGAGAAGAGCGATATTGCAGGTTTTTCATTTCGAGCGAAAACAGCGCTCTACTGGTCTACGATATATATGCAACATCTGAATTGTGATAAATTTTTCATGAATATCAGGAAAAATAATGACGTGAATTCCTTTCATTTTACATTAACGGCATGACGGCGTTTGTTTCGAAATTTAACGAAATATTAGCATATAAACATCGTGCATAGGTTTATACTGAACCAATAGGTGTAAGTTCCATACCAAGCAAACGATTCAATATTTAGAATCCCACAAATCGTTTCAAGTACCATAACAAGAGCATTAAGTTTAGTCCATAGACCTGCTGAACCATAATTCGTATTTAAGTAACACACATGCTTTGACGTCGGGCCGGCAGGCATGTACAAACTAGCTCTATATTCTGGTGGCGTCCATTGTCGCGTTTTAAAAATATGCTTACTAAATTCAAAAGCCCGAAATCTCTCATAACGTCTGAACTAGTAATTTAACATCGCTGACCTTGTTATTGTCCCCTGCACTGGCGTGATAGACATTGTTCTCACGCAAATTGGTGATTAGAAATAGCGTTGCCTCAAACAAGACCCCAAGGAATATGGTAATTGTCTGTTTTCACGATCATTTTGGGAGTCTGTGTAGGTTTACTGCTGCGTTGTTTATGGTATCTGGTCGGTATAAACCTTTTTATCATTCTCAGGTTGAGCTATGAGAAACTTGGTGCAAACTGTATACTGTAGTGACCCGAATAAGAGGGTGTCGGGTAATAAGAGAGAGGTCCCCATTTTGAGTCCAATCAATAGGAGTCCGTATCCCTAATCAAAGTCCGTAAGCGGATAGAGTCCCTAAACCGTAATTAGAGTCCATTAATGTCAATTATCCCTAATTGTAGCGCATAAATGACTCCAGGACCAAATAAAATTGAGTTCAAAACTTTAAAGCATACTTAAATTTTGAAAGTATATTCTAAGTATAACCTTGCATGATCGCTCGAGCGATTGACACAAGACAAATAAACGTTTAATTCAACGGATAGTTGCAGTACCAGATATATCAGTAATCAAGGGTGGCGGAGCGTGAGTTAAAAACAAATAACTGTTCTTAAACGAATAACAGGGGCACCCTATGGAGAGACCAAATAAATATCAGTTCCCTCCTTCTTTTATCCGGGTCACTACAGTACGCCTAACAATACACCATGTGCGAGCAATATTAATACCAAATCTCTACAAGAAATTAACAGCTGAATGATGATTGTAAACGCTTCCTACCACCAGAGAGGATAGTGTGTGAATTTTCCTTAAAATTGTATTTCGTGTCAAATATACGGTATTAATATCAGAAATGGCTAAACGGAGCGCTTGGTTGGTGCCGGTTCTCATCGTCCCACCTCTGTGTACTTGCAGGCCTGACGATTTTACGACTACAGTTTTGAGTTTATGCTCGAAAAAGTGCAAACAAAATTTGGAGCAGTTTTAAACGGTTTGCAATATTGTAAAATATAAATTGAAGCATAAATGCAATATGTCTTTGTCTTCTAAACCACCACGCAAGAGCGCAAGACAGTAATTTTGCAGAAAATTTGATTTAAATGACAACAATGAATGACAACTGTATTGACTTTGCTCGTTGCAGTATTTAGCATTTTTCAAATGGTTCTTCATCAATCAAATGAATTATAATATGGTCCGACGTTAATTAGGCCAGTCAAAAATATTCGGCTTTGTGTAATGCAAGTGGCTGTGTCATTCTCAAACCATACAAGTATTGGTATTTTGTGAGCCAATGGGTAAATTAAACAGTATTTAGGCACGTCTCGTATAGGATTTCAAATCAGGCTACCATAGCTGTAACAAACAATTAGTATATTTAACCTGCGTCGCAACAGTGGCATATTAATAATTGGTGTCATATCAGTATTGGGGTGAGCAGAAACATTTATACGGCCGCGTCACTAAATCGGAGCGATAAGAATAACAGCGGGATAGAACTGAAACTAAGTGGTTATTAGGGGCTTTAAAACGACCAAATCATCAACTTCTCACATGTAGCTGCATACACAAAACTGCAGAAATTGTGATTAAAATTGATTTTTCGATCCATTTCGCATCCCCTCGTTCAGAAATTTGCAACTCTACCTGTGTTTTGAACAGAAAAATCGCACAGTTTTATAAAAGGTATTGAAATACAGTGATATGTAAGTTAGCTGTGGCTGTCACGGCCGCAGGTGAACAGAGGGGAGCGACAGGTAGCGCAACCCCAACTACGAAAGCCGTTGTTCGCTTCCCCCTATCTGACAGATTTTGTACAATCAGAAAAGAATTTGATTTGTGTGCCATAATCCTTTTTCTCCGCCGAAAATTTGCGTCCCGTGTTCTCATTTGCCCAAATCAAACATGTCCCGTTTTAGAGTTTTTCAACCAAAATTTGGAGCTGTCCCGTTTTCCATTTGCCCGAAACAAACCTGTCTCGTTTTTCCGTTTTCCCAGCGAACAATTGCAGCTGACCCGTTTTTCCAATTTACCCGAAACAGGCCTGTTCCGTTTTCCCGTTTTCCCCGCTAAAAATTGCAGCTGTCCCGTTTTTCTATTTACCCGAAACCGGCCTGTCCCGATTCCCGGTTTCCCGGCGAAAAATTGATCTGATCCGTTTTTCGATTTGCCCGAAAGAAGCCTGTTCCGTTTTTCAGTTTTTCCAGCAAAAATTTACAGCTGTCTCGTTTTCCCATTCGCCGGAAACAAATCTGTCCGTTTTCCCGTCTTCCCAATAAAACATTGTAGCTGTCCCGTCTTCCCATTTACGCGAAACAGGCCTGTCCCGTTTTCCCAGAGAAAATTTGCAGATGTTCCGTTTTTCCATTTGCCCGACCGCTGGTATCATATGATATACCACGAGATTGAGTTGGACTATGATGTTCCCTGGGACAGAAAAAGACCGTCACATGGAATTATAAAATTTTCATGAGTGTCATATGATATTTCACAAAATCAAGCCATTTAAAAAAACGATGGTTTAAGTAACAGAAAGCCAAGCCACTGAACCACAGAGCGCACTCGCTAGCATATTACTCTTTACTATTCACGTACTTATAACGCGAAGAAATATTTCTTTTGAAGAGTATGTTACACATGGCCAATGGCTGAACTATGGGAGGCATTCCAGTGTTGGCCCTTTAGACAAGTTTGTATAACCTGCTTGCAAGTAAGTCTTCAACTTAAATTATATATTATTTTTCTTCAGATTGGAGATTTTGGTTTTTTAACACGATTTATTCATACTAGTCTGCTTATATGGCGCGAGGTGGCAAGCTTCCTATTAAATGGATGGCTCTTGAAGCTATTGAACGCTACGAGTTCACAACCAAAGGAGACGTGTAAGTTCTATCAACATGAGATCATCATCATCATTGCTTGAAGCATCACAATCTAGAATTGATCAAAAGACAAGATATCATGTCGATGTCAATTAAAATTTTAGTTACGCATAACATAATTCTACCATTAACGCTATTTCACTTACTGAGGAGCAGAATAAACTTTGAGAAAAGGTAATTTTAGGCCCTTCTTACCTTTATGTGTGGCCAATTTTCGTGTGGGTTTGCCGTAAAGTAGGCCTCAGCATTCGCGAGCAAACGAGCGAGAAACCAAACGAAGTTTTTAGGACTAAATTTTTAAATACAAAATCTCCGTTCCCCCATTGTATCCGCCAGTAATAGGGATAAAGCTACGGTGGCTCCTCAGAGGCGGACGGAGTGGGAGTAGAGTTATGTCTCCTCTCGCTCCAGCAGTCCTTCGGTGCTAAAAAGTATGCTATGCAAATGGTTTCCTAATGAAACCGGAATTCCAGTTACATTCCTGCTACTATTACTTCTTTCACCTTTAAGTGATTGCAATATCTTTTTGAGATTTTTCAGTTTCTCTTTGATGCAACATTTATTGCAGATATATGCCGCGTTTAGTTCGGAGTCTAACTTCTGATCAATATCATTTTTTATATCAATAAAACTGAAAATCTAAGATGATTTTATCCGATTACATTATTAACTTTATTATTGTCAAAAAATACTTATATATACTCTGTGAAATTTTCACTATTTTTCTAAAGGCAATGGAACCGAAATCATCTAAAGCGCTTTATCTCACCGCGAGCTGTATAGAATACAACTGCAACCAAAGTAGTTACAACAAGTGATTCAGTCTTAACATTGACCGCGATGGTAACTGTAGGTAACATTTCAGATTTCAGCTAAACAGTTTTTGAATCGAAATCTAAATATGACTAATAATAATCATCTCACAATGTTTTCAACTTTTTCTGTAATAAGCAATTACTGGGCGGTCGGATTGCCGGCCAATGGTTTGGGTTGCACGAGTGAGATCGCTGCTGAGTTCAAATGTGGGCTCATTCTTATGTAAAACCATTTAGTTATACGCTTCAATTTTAGTTTTTTAATGAAATCTTTAATCATTCATCGTACAAAATAACATAACCATTATAAATATTGACCTAAACTTGATAAATTAGTTTTAGATTTTGCAATTTTTGCATAACATGCAAACAGACCGCTTGTGCTCTTCTGATACTTTAGTTGAATTTAACTGCGTTTCGGTCTTCCGTTAAAAAACAACGCAGCTGCGACAAGTATTGGTCTGATAATTTTTAATGATGTGAAAAATAATTCACTCATTTTTCTCACTGCGGAGTTACCCGACATTTCAAACAGACACGGTGGATTGCATAGTCTATTACCGTAAAAGAAAATTACATTGCGTCAAAACGCCATCTAAAGCTATTCTGATGCTGTTACCGTTTATCCAAACCTTATTCTATTCTTCGTTAATTCTAATTACATTGATTTTTAACTTTACAACGGTATTGCGCTTGCAGTGTTTTTAAGTTTTTGGCTCACCTGAGCATAAAAGCCTTATCGTATTTTATTAATCAAGTCATAGATGTGGGTGGACTTTTAGTGGACGGAACGTATCCGAGTACCCTTTTTTCACATCCTCTATTGCACAACCGGGGCTGCAATTTTCAATAGAAAGACTGCAAAACACTTAAATCCAAGAAGAAACTGACAGTTTGGCAGCAGAAGGCGATTGCAGCTATTTTTAGCTTTAGGCTGAAGCGTAGTTTGTGCGACATGTAGAAATCTATGCAGCGTATTGAGCTGTATAGCGGATTATTCGTGCAGAAATCAGTCCATATAAATCATTTGGTTCCTGATATTTACCTGTATACAAAAATATCCTAGCGTGGAACCCCCCACCAAACAATCAGTTGATCCTTCGCTTGTGATACATTTTTGACCGCGAGTATACTCGTGTTTAGAATGTTTATCCGGCACATACAGTCCACTTGAATGGAACGTTTGGTTAAACGTCCCACTAAAGTTAAGTACAAGAAGCAAATCATTGCAGCAATGTTTCCATAATATCACATGTACCATTCGCTCGACGTATTTGAGATCAATATCACAATATAATTGAAGCATTTTGAGTTACAGATAAACATAAGTGATGTTTGATAAACTAAAACTTGAACTTTATATAACTGTCAGGGTACGGCATACAAAGAATAAAATGTTTCAGGTTCCTTCTCAGGATTGTGGAAACAAAGATACGTTCTACAAACATTTCGAATGAGAATTGCTTGTTTATGCTGTCGACTGAAAAAGTCGTAAATAATCCATTGAAAAAATAACAGAGACGGTGTTGACTCGTCATCCGTTCCTGGCGATGCCTTTGTGTAGCTTAAATTTGACTCCAAACCTGAGCAAAATTAAGCGTTTGCCTTGACAGTGAAGTGAGTGACACAGGTCCTTCAGTTCTCGCACAACAAAGTTTTTTCTCACGCATGAAATGTCTCAACTAACTATACTCAAGTATTTGATGTTGTCCGAAGTTTGCACACGCTGCAGACCAATAGACATTTCAACTTGCATGAGGACGCAAGAAGTACCCATTTTCAAGTCATTGTTTAGTTGCCGTGTCTGTACGATCATTTTTTGGACATCTTTACCAGTAGGTATGTCCAAAATTGCATTATTATTATTATTATTATTATTATTATTATTTATTATTATTATTATTATTGTCGTTGTCGTTGTTGTTGTTGTTGTTGTTGTTGTTGTTGTTGTTGTTGTTGTTGTTGTTGTTGTTGTTGTTGTTGTTGTTGTTGTTGTTGTTGTTGTTGTTGTTGTTGTTGTTGTTGTTGTTGTTGTTGTTGTTGTTGTTGTTGTTGTTGTTGTTGTTGCTGCTGCTGCTGTTGTTGTTGTTGCTGCTGCTGCTGTTGTTGTTGTTGCTGGTGCATTTCCACATCGACTTAAAAACGATATTCACACAAGCGTCTGAGACTACACTGCAGGAACCATGCATTTTGGTACAAACGTACAATCACAAACTACGATTTTTAAGCTGTCGATAAGGTAGTCTCGGCAGTGCCAGAATTGGTATTATCTTTTCGTTTGGAATACAACATTGCTGAAGGAGTCAGGACCATTCCGGCATCAAAATCACTCATATCACTGGTGAAGCTGTACTCAGATGCCTGTGGACACTTGATCGACTTAGAATCAACGGTAACAATTTGTGACTGAGGCGGCTTATGGCTTACTTTCGATGATTTTTTGTTCGAACGTATTTTACCAACTGGTGCATCCAGGACGTCCATCGGATAACCAGAATCTTCGGCGCTCGATAAAGCGTCACTACCTCCTGTGTCTGTTGTAGTTTCTGTTGTATTTTTTCCAATTTGCATCGCGTGTATTATGGCATACACAGTACTACTAACATTTGCTACTTTCTCTGCTTCCGGATTCTCGCGTTCGCCGACAGATTGGTCACTGTTGCCTGACTGCGAGTCGCCATCGCCTTCGTCGACATCTTCCTCGTCATCAGGATGAGCAACGTGATAGTACGATTTCAACGGGTCAATGTAAACACCTGCGTCAGAGTCAGACTGCGACCCGTCGGAAGTCAAATGAATCATATTAAACAGCGTTTGCTTGATTTGTGAAAAATTCGGCCGTTCTTCAGGAACCATAAGCCATGTGTCGGTCATTAATTTGTACCTGAAACCAATCGCAACAATGTATTATATAATCATTTGAAAAGTTTTCACGCAACAAATCTGAGCTTTGCGATGCCAAACACTCACAATAGTGGTGAAAGTTTAATGCAATTCATATGTGTCAATTATTAAATCAAATTCTGTTTGTACTAAAAGTGTTTCAAAAGTAGCTTGAAGTTTGGCTAACCTACAATATCCTGCGGACATAAAAATCACACGATATCTGAAATGACTAAAGTCAAATAGCTTTTGACAAGCAAACAAACAACTCGTACCCGCAATAATCTATATATTTTATTAATTCAAAACCATTGAATAAAAAAACCGCAAGCTAAAACATACAGGGCCTCCGGACATTTCTCAGGCTGTTCCATGCGATTTCCATCCAACAAATACGTCAACATCGCACTTCGAAAATCTCCGTCTAGAGGCATTATATCGGGATATGGCGCGCCTCCGAGTGTAATAATTTCAAACAAAAGAATGCCAAACGACCAACTAAAACGTTAATAACATTTCAGTATAGGAAAATATAAGTAGGTAGGCCAATGTTACTTTTAGAGGTGTAACATAATCCAGCACACTCCTAAGCCTAAGCCTGAGTGTAAAGATAAGCCTGAAGCTAAGTTTAAGATTAAATCAAAAAATAAATATAAGGCCGAGGCCAACCATACGGCCCATCCACACGATAATTGGCCACACATAAAAGTAAGAAGGTCCTGAAATTACCTATACCCAAAGTTTATTCTGCTCCTCAATAAGTGAAGTAGCGTTAATGATAAAATTATGTTATGCGTAACTAAAATTTTAATTGACATCGACATGATTTCTTATCTTGGGATCAAGTCTAGGTTGTTATGATTCAGGCAATGATGATGATGATGATGATCTCAGGTTGATAGAACTTACACGTCTCCTTTGGTTGTGAACTCGTAGCGTTCAATAGCTTCAAGAGCCATCCATTTAATGGGAAGCTTGCCACCTCGCGCCATATAAGCAGACTCGGTATGAATAAATCGTGTTAAACCAAAATCACCAATCTGAAGGAAAAATATAATTTAAGTTGAAGACGTACCTGTAAGCAGGTTCGAACGTTAATCTCTTAAATATATTCTTCTTCCAGCTGCTTTTAGTTAAAAGCAGGGTGCAATCGAAGGACAGCTTCGGGATCCGATAGATTTTCCGCCGGAAATTCCAGTCGGCAATTTTGATACTAATAAAAGTATTCATATTTATATAAATGCTAAGCCGTTCAGCGCGTGTAATCGTAATTATGGGACAATTTTAGCGCAGTGTTTCCAAAATTTCTCAAAAAGAAGCTGAAAAATTTGAAAGCATATTTTACAGATTTTTTTGTTAAAATTAGTAAATTCAACATCATTTTAATCTCTTAGATTATTTTCCTTCGATCGCAACAACATTTGACGATCTTCAGCTTAGTCATTTTTCACGTTCATTTGAACACTGCCCAGTAGGGCTACTTAAAAGGAGATGTTTCACACTTATTACCAGATCTCGCCGATTGCGTTTAAAAAGCGCATGTGATGTTTTTTGCCAGAATTATTTATAACTTTTCTTTATGCTTGTACTTTTCGTCAGCAAACCTCCTATACACTTCTTCCATATTTACGCTTTGGTTTGGTTTAGGATTAGGAAGTAAAAGACACATCTATGCCAGTCAAGCCTTTTGCTAAACCTAAACCTTAACCTACATATAATGCAAGTATAAATGTATCAAAACTGCTTAAAAAACTCTTGCTTTGTTGCCCGTACGGTCTGAAATCATAAAAATTTGAAAACATTACTTTTAAATGCCCCTGCTCGTCGACCAAAATGTTACGTGCTGCAATATCGCGATGCACAAAGCCCTTTTGACTCAAATAATCAAGACCGTCTGAAACTTGGTAGCCCATGATTAGAACATCGCGTAGGCGTACAATTTTCTCTGGATCAAGCTGTTGTTGTGCTTCTGGATCTGATAAATCAACACCTTGTTCGAATGCCTTAAAAAAGCGAACAATTTCGTCAACGTTAACAGTGTTTGCGTCACTGTGGATAAAAACGTCTAGATTTGGCCAACACGTCTATAAACACTATCTTTTTCATTACATACATTTTCACTAGGATATAGAAGAAGTATGATAAATAGTTCACTAAAACGCACCAACAATCGAGACAGAGGTGTCTAATATAAAGTAGATCATATTTAGAATTCAAAGGAAGAATTTATGTCTTTTATTGTTTCACATTTCCCAAAAACCTGGTATATAAAAGATATAACATTATTGTGCTTGGGTTGGCAACCTTTTTTAAGATGTTCATACCGCGACCGCGTGAATCAATTGCGTTCGCACTTTTTATAATGAGCGAATAATTAAAGGTTCTAATAGTAGGATAAAGCGTTTAATTTATTGATCATTCACGGATGGATGTCATAAATTTCGGAGAAGCGTGTGAAGTATTTTTTGCGAAAGCCAAAGCTTAACAACTTTTTCAGATATATCGATGTCGAATATTGCAGAAACAAAAGAAACCACATCAAGACCTTACCTGCGTTAAATACTTTCGTCTTTCGCGCAAGTAGTGTAACAAATCGCCGTTCGCACAGTACTCAACTATCAAAGATAATGGTTCGCTAGTTGTAATACAAAACAAAATATTGACCAAACGAGGATAATAATATAGTTTTTTCATCAGCGCAATTTCTTGTTTAAAGTCACATTTTGTCGTTTCGTCAGCAAATTCTGAAACCAAAAAAATAATCACAATTAAATGTGAGTCCAGCTATAGATCACCAGTCCAAGCGTAAAGTGCCATACTGAATTGAGCACTTAAGCAAAATCTTTTAGCTTATTTGAAATTCAAATGGTGTCCCTAAGACCTAAAAAGATCGGGCTGCTCATGGAAACAGAGGGGTGACAGGGTCGCTCAATCCAATGGAAATTACGTTTCTATGAAATTTTCAACAACGCTTGTAAGTCATGTACTGTCTGCATGCCCCTCAGGAAAATGTTTTTAATCCGCGTGGCATTTTCAGCTGGCTATGACGGTCCTGAACAGAAAGGTCAGAGATTTTTATATATTGAACACAAATTTAACGTACCGTAACACTGTTTGACAGCCACAAACATGTTATCAGAATACGCTTCAACATCGGTTATTTTTGACACCCCAGGTGACGGTAATGATCCTTGAATTTTACCTACAACGCACAAAAGAAAACACCACATATATCTACATCATGAGACATACTCAATCTGCTTTCGACAATGCAATACGCTGTTGTGCATATGTCATAAGCCCATTTGCTATTCAGGCCAATTATTAATTGGCCTTATTCAGTCCAATCTAATATTTAGCAGTTTGGCCTGGGTAAACTGCAATTGAACTTATACACCAATGAGATATGATTATTTGGACAGACACAATACTGTAAACCAATCAGCGTTGGTCGTACATCATTGTTGTCTCGCGACCTGTCACAATCGCTATTTGGCCGGCCAAACTGCTATTTGCTTCGAATAGCAGACTGACCAATGTCAATTGGTAATTGGTCGGAATATCAGATTGGCCTACGACACAATACACATACATGCTTGCCTAGGTCGGCTGTAAATAGGCCTATTTTACAAAACAGGAATTTCGGCAAGTTTATATCTTTTGTATACATCGATGTACCACACCGCTACGCGGCAGAAACCTAACGCGAAAACCAGTCAATATCTTTAGATAGATCTGTATTAACGTTAGTCTTGCTCAAAGAATTGACATAAAATCTGTAGGATAGAAACGGTTAAATATGTGAAGTTGAAGTACAATTAACATATGCCAAATACGAGTATTCTCAAACGTGTATCCACAATTACCAGTTAGTCAAAAATGTTGTGACTTTAAATGTTAACTTAATGACTTTTGATAAAAATGCTGCTAGTTTTTACCTTTGTATACTTGCCCAAATGCGCCTTTGCCAAGCGTTTCATCTTTGTAAATGATAAGTTTCCTACGATCCATTTCGAATCGATCTTGAATTGCTGGCCTGAAACAGAACAGAAGTGACAGTTTTTATCATTCAAACCATGACTGCAATAGAAGCAACTTTAAGTTCAGAACAGCCACCTTAATTGATAATAGTACATATTAGTGTTGAACCTATATATCGGTATCGGTATCAGATCATCGGTATTGGTATTTTTTGACCGCATACCGATACTGATTCCGATACTTTTGATTTTAACATATTTTTAGACGAATTGAGTTCAATATATTGCGGAACGTATATGAAGTGGACGAAGACCTGGTTCACTTGTTCACGGCTTTTTGCGTTTGTGCTGCGTTCTCAGGTTGTCAAGCACGAAGGTTTTACCGAAAATTGGATTGGATTAATAGCTTCAGAAAACTCAGATTTGCTAAAATGGTGACATATAGGCAATATCTTTGAAAATTAAAAAACCAAACTTACAGTTGATGGAAAGCTGAAATGCTGCCGCTTAAATTGCTGACTGCAAGGAAATTTCAAAGCACGAGCGTAATATTTTTGCATTATTAGTTGCGGGTAAGTTTTGTTTCAAATTTCCAGCTTCTGCGGTATGATGTACAACTCAAGTATCGGTATCGGTATCCAAATATCGGTATGAATATCGGTATATTGGTAATTTTCAACATGATTCAACACTAAATGCATATGCTCATATCAGGGTTGTTTTTTTCCGGAAAAAATTATGACCGGAAATAATGAATTTTTTCCACTTTTTTCCGGAAATAAATGGAAAAAATGGAAAAAATTCATTCTGTGTCTGAGTGATCGGTTGTCCCACCCTTATCCGGCGTTTGCCCAAAAATGTGTGCATTTTGAAACTGTTTGCTTGTTTGAGCTTCTGATGACATCCCTGATCATTCCATGCTTAAATCTGAAATTTTAAAAAATTCGATTTTCAAGGCCAATAGTTCAGCCCCCTGGGACCCAAAAATTCTTTTCGATAAGTTGGACAAATTATATATGACTGCTCGTTAGCCAGACGTCTGATTGGGAAACATTTAGCAATATTTGTCTCAGCTCCGCGAACTGTGTCAAATGGTATATAATTTGTATAATTTTTCGACAAAAAACTTTAAATCCAATGGAGGAATTAGGACCTTAAATTTTAATTTTTAAAAATTTAAGCTTTGGAATCGAATAATCGGAGGAGGTCATCAGAATATTAGAAACTCATAAGTGGAGCGACCTAAACCAGTCACGCTTGTTTTTTGTAAGTATATATTAAATCCCAAGACACTTGGGCTTTTCCTAATCAAAGCCTCTCTATTACTGCAACCTCTCGAGCAAAGCGAGGTTGAAGCTAGACGTATTATGGTGTTAAATTATACAGTAAAAGCAAGCTTTTATTTTTGAGCGCCCTAACTTTGACCCCACTGTCGACGAAACTTGGTAAGTGAACCGAACAAGATGCATATGTAGTTTTACATTCAATCTCGCGGCAAAGCTTCAATTCTGAAATGCATTTATATATTGATATGCTGCAATTTTTGCTGTTTTCGTGCATACAATGTGTCCTGGTGGACATATATACACGGTCACTTAATGCGTTGCATGTAAATTGGTTGAATGCCATCTAAAAACCATATTTTATATCATACTGCGTTGCAAATTATTGTTAAGAATCGTTTAATATTTTCCATTTTCCATTTTTTTCCACCCCATCGGAAAAAATGGAAAAAATGGACAAAACTATTTTTTCCGGTAATTTTTTTCCGCCAACAATCCTGGCTCATATTATCCAATGTTTGCAACACTTATCACAACTTGGCGACTGACTTTCTTGCAAGTGAAGTGCGAGCTCTCCTTAATCAATCGAATTGTTTCATCTGATTTAATAGATGCAGCTGCACTGGTGAAAGTGTTACGGCTGTTGCAGTTTGGCAGCTTGAAAAATATAATAGCAAAAATTACCGGAAAAGGAACCAAAAACTGAAAAATACATGCCACAGATTGCCTTATATACCGCACCTATATCAAACAGGAATGATGTTTCCGGTTAGTCGACATGTGTCTTAAGTGTATTTCGAACTTGTCAAGAAAGACACTGGTGTTGGTGCTACTCAGCCATTGTTAGATAAATTTAATTAAAGGCTTCAGTTGATGCAATGGAAGTACATCTGCATCCAATTCAGCTTCATCACAGCTGGAGCGAACACAACCAGCAGAAACGTTTGGTCAGTATATCCGATCGAACAGGTGGTTCAAAATTTAGTAAATCACCACCAATGACACTTTAAGCAACATTTGTATAAAAAATTTTCCGTTGATGCCTGTAAGTCAACGAAATCTATTAGCAAGGTGGCCTGGTCGGTCGATGAGTTGTCCTAGTGACTACATGTTGTAATCAGGGTGTCAACAAAGGTCGAATTCAGATTCAATTCGGCAAACTTTTGTGGTTCAGATTCGAATGGGAAAATGCCGAATCCAAAAGCCGAATCCAACAATGTTGGGCAACATGTTTTTCAGTTTTAAGCAATAAAAATTTTAAATAACATGTTATATTAATAAAAAATTTCTGTTTCAGGTCACAAATCTCAAAACTGAGCTAAGGCACAAAAATATATTAACTTTTAAAAGTGATGCAGTTAGCATTGCGTTGATATTATGAAACAAATTAGATATAACTAAAATTGACAACGTGCAACGATTCGGATTCGGCAAATTAGCACTGCATTCGAATTCGGTCAACTCGTGGATTCGGTGCCACCCTGGTTGTAATACCGTTTTTATTTGTTGTTAAAAATTTAAACTTGTGAACTGTGCCAAAACTCGTTCGCAAAACGCGAGGACAAAGTTGGTGTTCGATAGCGCTGAATATTCCGTTAGTAGATACTAAGTACTCACTTAACGCAGTCAACGTAGCGATCTTCAAGTAGCGCTGTTTTGATTTTATTCACTTCTTCTGCGGATTGACGCGAGCGTTTCCAGAATACAAATGCAATAGCAAATGCGATAAATGCAACACCGACTGGTAAAATTACCAAAGCGGCAAGACGTGATTGACGCTGTTTTGAATTTGCAACTGAAATTAGAAACGGTGAACGTTATTGTTTCTGTGTACATCACATATAGTAGTAAATAAATGATAGATTGTGTAACATTTGAACTGATATAGAGCAAGTTTCGAAATTTAGCAAACTTTTTATTAATTTACGAAGCGCAGCCGAAATTAATACACATTTGCCGCTGACTTAACTCGCTTGTGTTAGAACCTACAATAAAATAAACATGATGTTGGTAATTGTTCACCTCACGACACACTAATGTTAATTTGATAGCAGACAAAACTCCCTCCATACAATGCTATTTATTATTTTGCTAAGTCATAGCTTAGCGTTATTTAAAGCTAAAGCCAAGATGAGACCTAAGCATAAGCCAGTAGTGAAAAAATGGTTCATTTTTCCACTACTTAAGCCTAAGTTCTAAGCCTAAACCTGCCTAAACTTATATTAGTAATCTAATTATTATGTGTAGGCAAACTTTTTGTAGGGGAGTAAAGCGAGTACCCGTTTTTAAAACAACTTGGTTGCAATAGCGAGTTGTTTCGCAAGCAGTTGCCTTATGCGGCCGAACTTCACTACTACAGTGTAACGGTTTCGTTTAACGCAGGGGCAGTACTTGCAGCACTGTACTTTAAAAAATAAGGAAGTATCATAAAAAGCATTTTTTGTTATACCTTGGCTGTTAGTCCAACTTTTGACATTGCAAAATCAGAAAACAAAAACCGCGTTCCTGCTGGGCTATCAAAAACTTACGTGGACACTGTGGGACTTTAACAATGTTCGTTGCGCCGATGCTCATTCTTCTTTCACTTTCAGCGAGTGACACATGCGAGAAAAAGGTACAAATTTTAATTGCAACCGATTTCGGGTTACGGGGAACGTCGACCAATGTTATATTGTTCGGTTCCTGTGAAAAATAAACAAATTGGACAAAAACATATGTCAGAGTTTAAACAAACTCCGTTATCTAAATTGGAAAATTTTATGAAATAACAACTTCCTAGTAGTGTTTTGTTTTGAAGTTTTACTGGGTAGTTGTTCAAGTTTATAATTTTAACTGGTATTCGGTTATTGCGAACTTTTGCAAGGGATTGCGCCGCCATACTAAGTTCAAGATAAAGTTTTCGATTTTCGAAAAAAATTAACATTTTTGTTAGTTTCAAAGTTGTTATTTCATAAAATTTTCCAATTTAGAAAACGGAGTTTGTTTAAACTCTGACAACATACGAAAACGTTTATCGTTTGTTATCGAAATTTTAGGTGGGCAAAGGTAAACGAATTTTTAACTCGCGCTTGAAAAATTTTTACCCGCGGGTTTCCCCAAGTCAGAATTTTCTTACAGGCCCACGTTGACCCCCGGGTAATGTGCAATTCTGACTGAAACTGCTGGTATATGCAAGACAAGGTAGCTAGCAATTGGCATGTATTCGTTGAAGCGCATATATGTCGTAGCCACCCGCACCAATACAGCGGTATCGCCAATATAGCAAGCCACGGCACCAATTATCACAGTGGCTAGCCATCACAATATCGGTGTCTGATAAGTTAAAAATAAAATTGACGAAATGCCTACTGTGTAACGTGATTGGCCCGATTTAGCGAACAACAGAATAACATTTGTTGAAGTGAGTGGTCAACAGTTTTGTAGCACATTTTATTAACTTCAGCATTTTTATATGTTTTTGAATGGAGTCGCTAACCATATTATGGATGTGGCTAAATTGGTGTGGTTGCTGTGACATATAAGATACCAAGCGCGTCTATTATATACAAAGTTAAATTGCAAATTGCGTCGTCAGAAAATCTAATCCTAAATTTGAATGGATCTGCTGTACGAGGTTCTTGTTCAGTAATGACTCGTGTGAACAGTTGGCCCGGCCCGGCCGTACAACCTGGTGCCATTTTGAGCCATAAAACTACGTTGTGCTCTTGAGTACTATTAATATTTACAGTGTTTAAAGCGATGACGTTTACTTGTGATTTGTAAGATTTTACGACGACTGCAACAACTGCAACGTTGTACGCAATACGAAGTATAAAATAGTGCCGGCCGGACCGTCCAAGTTTCAGTGTTGACCGCTGTATTTTCTACCAGTTTCACTTGTTGTGTGGACACTGATCACTCAATATTTACCGAACTCGCTGCTTACTGTAGTAATATTCCACGTTTGATAGACACTTGATAACGGCAAAAGTTGTGGATTCTTTATATAAGCCTTGAGATTTGAGTACTTTTCCAACGATCCATAGTCGACCAATGTATAGAGTGGTACACAGTTTCCCATGTCCTAAATCAGATAAAATCATGACAAGTATAGAAGCCTGTCTACTGAGCAAAAAATGTTATAGATGTTCGATTTGTACGTTTGCATTCAAACGATATGCCCCTATGAGCGGTATGGAACAGTAGCAGTGACCATGATATGTTTAGGTGCTGCGTATACATATGTGAGCGCTGATTTACATAACTGGTTTTTCACATAAAATTGCCAAAAACATTTCGACATTATGTCATAAAACGAGTGAAAGACATATATTTTAAATGCGGGAGCAAAGGTTTACTTTGGTAGTTAAACCTCTCGCGAGCGAAGCGAGCTCAAACCTACACGCGTTTTGTGCATAAAAAGGATGAGATATATACAGGGTGTTTCAGAAGTCACTACCCACACTTTGTCAATCAATATCTTCTGGCGTAATATTTCGCAATGGTTGTTTATCGCTGTTTTAATATATATTTCAGGTTATTATAAATATATACTGTTAATACCATGGATTCCCCACGACGATCTCTCCCTGAAAAAATCTGTGTTGTAAAACTTTGCCATAAATACGGAAATTATGCCGAAGTCTCGCGCCAGTGGAAAAATCATTTCGACTCAATACCTCCTACTCGCAAGACGATAGCTGATATTATTTCCCGATTCGAGGACACTGGTAGTGTAGCCGAACGGCTGAGGCTGGGTCGTCCAAAGTGTGCCACAAGTGGGGACCAGAAAGCTGCATTAAGCGCTGCGGTATCCAGGAGCCCCCAGAAGTCAACTCGAAGGGCTTCCCTCCAGCTGGGTATTCCTCATACTTCCGTTTGGCGCCTTTACAAGGAGCTTAACATGAAGCCCTTTCGGCCCCGTTTTATCCATGGACTCTCGGATGATGATTTCAATCGCATAGTCCAGTTTTGTCAGACATTTATGGACATGGTGGAAAGCAGTGCGTTGGACCTTGATCGCATTTTGTGGACCGACGAGGCGGTTTTAACGCTCAATGGTCATGTTATTCACCATAATTGTGTTTATTGGTCTGAAGACAATTCACATGTCACGATTAACAAAGAGGTCAACGCCCCTGGAGTCTGTGTCTGGGCCGGAATTTGTTCACAAGGTATCGTTGGTCCATTCTTTTTTGACAGGAATGTCAATAAAACCAGCTGTTTGGAACTTTTATCTGTGAATGTCTACCCGCAAATCGCAACCGAGGACCTTGTTTTCATGCATGACGGAGCCCCAGCTCACTACGCTACCGAAGTCCGCGCTTGGCTGGACGAAAGGTTCCGGAATCGATGGATCGGCCGCAGAGGTGCCATGGAGTGGCCAGCTAGGTCATAGACTTAACTCCGCCTCACTTCTTTCTTTGGGGTGTTGTGAAAGAAAATGTTTATGGAAGTAGGACAAAGAACCCTCAAGAATTGATGGACAAAATAAAATCAGCGTTTTCTAAAATTCCAGTGGACTTATGCGCCAAAGTTTGCCGATCTGTACCATCCCGACTGGAAAAATGCATTTAGCTTGGCGGTGCACAGACGGAGCTGTTCTGAGATCTATCGTGGTAATGTTTGTAAACTTTTAATACTGGTCTATAATTATACAAAAAATAGGCGAGCTACCTCTGCCCAGTCAACCGATAGTTAGCATCAAACAGTGGGTAGTTACTTCTGAAACACCCGGTATTTATTTTGCTTATGCAGAGGGTACCCAATAGAGCTGCAGGCCATTCGCGGGTTCATGCTAGTAACGCGGGTACGGGTAAAAAATTTTGATGCGAAATAAAGCAGGTTGCTAAGATTATGATTCTGACTGAATTAGGCCCAAGTACGCGAGAATACTTTTCACATATATTTGAACAGAAATTTTTGGAGTACAGCTTATCATATAGCATTTAGAGACATTCTTCGTTATTTCTATAGAAGTTATATTTCTCATTGGCTTAGAACAATATGTTCACAAGTTGTCTGAATGAAATCTTAAGACAAATTGGGACGAAATTATAAAGATAAGTGTGATTAAACGAACTTACTACCATGATTTTGTAGGTCCAGAACGTTTTGATTAATTAGTGGGTAAAGGAATTTTGCGTAGGTATAACAGCGAGTACAAAGAGTGTCATATTGATCTGTTTTCTACTATTTAATTAGGGCACAACATGCAAGTGGGCTATAACAAAGTTCTAAAACGATAAATTTTTACTATAAAATTTTGTTCTTTAATTATTGTAAAGTTTTGTGATCTGAAATTCTTTACGCAAATTGGGGATTAACCGTAGCTGAAATTCGCGTAGGAACGACAATTACCAAGACAACTTTAGGGGGGTGAGAGATAAATTATCATGCAAGTGTACAGAAGGCAGATCTTATCACGAGGGTGTAACTTTTAACTACAAAGATTGGCCGAATATACAAATTTCACCAATGTTATTATTTTACGGAAAAATAGATTTTCTCGTTAAAATTATTTTTGTTCCACGGGACAGTTGTTATGTGTACAAACCTAATCGCCAGGTGACAACTTTATTTGGGACATTTTCTGCTGTGACATCTACATCCTGATGGTCGATTACGATACAGAACATACCTCCTCGCGTTTCAACTGAAACGTCAGCGTAATATCAGTTTTGTTGTCACAAGTTTTTGTGGAAAAATCTGAATCAGGGGATGTTGTATTCACTTCGAAAGCACACGATGCTTTCATATTGCCTGAAATAGTAAATAACTATTCTTTAAATAACAGTTATTTTTCGGTTTAGCGTTTAAACCTGCCTTGACCTCGGAATGCAGTTTTGCAACTTGCTCGCAGGCATAGATCCAAGGCTGCACCCAGGCCTATTCTTCCTAACAGGAGTTAAAGCAAAAAAACTGGTGCTCAGATTTAGGACTAAAGTTGTGTATGCTTTCGCGCTGGCTTCGAAAGCCAACTTCTACATTATATATCGAGCGCCATTTAGCGCTGAAATCTGTGTTGATCTCGCAAACAGTTTTACATCTTGGTCACTGACAGATCCTCAAAAACACCCACGACAGGGCCCCCAACAGGGATAAAACCAAAATTTTGAGTAAAAATTTAGCACTAAAAATTGTTTGGATTCTTGATCGCTTCGCTAACGAGATTTTTTCATTCTTATGCATCGCGCGGCCGTCCTTTATTATAAAACATTTCATACCGTTTTAGGTCAAGGCAGTTAGAATTGTGAGGAAAATCGCACAAGCGAAATGATCGAGACACCAGACGTGACAAGCTAATAATTCTGTGTGAACTTGGCCGAGGTACGATTTCGAACTCCGTTTAATCCATGCAACAGACCATTCCAATCTGTTTCCAAGTAAATCATGCTTACTCACGCTGTGAAACATGGGTTCAATTGTGCTGCATACGTTAAAATCGTTAGCAATTCATGCAGAGAACATCAAACAATAGTACCAAAGGCATTGGAAAATAGTAAAGCTTACTCAAATTCAAATAATGTGTTATGCTTTATTTATATTTTTAGTAACTTTTAAAACAAGCAAAGTTGAACACGTCAGTTCAACCTTGTTTCACTTCACCGCAACCATGTTGACAGGGATTCTACAATCACTGTCCATAAACTAAGAAACGTTTTACGACTGCTACAAATCAGTCACATACGAAAATTACGTCTAGCTTCTTGCTCGCTTCGCTCGCGAAATTTTCTTCATAATTCTATGCACACGGTAAGGGTGAATCTAGGCGAGCTTTGAATCGAATCATGCTTGCATATTGGACAAAACTTAATTTTTCATTAGGACACATCAATTGTTAAATTGTACCACGCTTTCCGTTAGCTTCGATTGCAAATTTTTCAAAACGCAACATTTACTGTGACCCCTGGTTGCTGAAACCTTGCCCTATTGAAAATTCTAGCTACATGCCTTTGCCGCATCGCCATCCTGCAGACACCTAAAGGAAACGACCCACTTGCCTCAAGATGCCTATGACAGCAAATATGTATTTAAGAAATGCAAAGCAATTAAGCCCGTAGATAGGTAACCTTGCTGGGAAGTATTTAGAGAAGGTATACAGAAGTTTGCAATGATTTACAAGCAAATTGAAACTTCTGTATAGGGGCCAATTTTCTCCAGGAATGCCGAGCCCCCTGGTAGTGATACCCCTCTGGCTACGGGCCCGAACATAATGTATATCGCTTACATTCTTCTTTCGGGTGTTCTTGGCATCCGGAATTTTTGATCGCAGTACAATCTAAAACATTTTATATATAAAGCAAATACAATTGTAACCAACTAATCACCTCTATGTCGTGTTTCGTTTAAAGCCCCATTCATGCGTGTACGTTTTTGCAGTGAGAACTCGCAGCTGCAACCTGCACGAAATGCTTGCAGTTGCAAGTATTTTCAAAGGAACATTCCTGTTGACCAATCAAAGTGCAGGTGCAAGAAATTCAAGCGACTTGCAACTGCGCTCACAGGATGCTAAAAAAATTAAATAGTATGAATTCTAGTGAATCATTTGCAGCCACAAGAACTTCCAAGTTGTTTTTGATCACACTTGCGTGTGCAAGTTGCACGTGCAAGTATAATGGCGAGCACATTAAAATGAAAGTTCGAATTCATTTCACGTACCACTTTGATCAATCTGAGCAGTATTTTGGCCGGAAACAGTGCCAACTGAGTGGGTGTCTTTGTTGCAGATTGTGCGCACGCCACCATACTATAATAGATAAATCACAATATTAATTTGGGTTGCTCACATTAAAAATCGTATTGCTCACAAGACATCCATATATTTCGTTACTTAACATTATGTTTGTAAAATTATGTATGATGAACATTCCAGCTTTATTGACGCAGAAAGTAAAAAGTCTCATTTACTAATATCACATCTGCTGCCCTCCATCCACCCCCGTTCCCGGACACATTTGTGGCGCTCCATAAAACCAATCCCACCTTGCAACTTCAAAAAGTTTAAAATTAAGAATGTCATTCGCGGTTAGGCGTAGGTATTGAATAAAATTTGCGTTCAGTGCTCGTAATCTAGCTCTGAATATAGTTGTTTTAAAAAAATTTCGAGACAGTTAAACGATGCACTTAAGCTGCTTTATACAAGTCAAACAACTTCATACCCTTGCCGCGAAACTACAATGTAGGATATATAAGACACAAAATTCTGTTAATAGAAAGCACTACGCATGGTCGACAACTAATTGCGTTCACTGCGTCAAGAAAATTAAAATCAAATTCGAGAACATTCTTGGTCACTGAAACTCAATTTAAGACTGGTCTTTGATAAATTTGTTACCGTTAATACATCATTCAAAGTTCAAACTAGAAATATATACAACAATTAAAAGATATTTTATTTTGTAACCATAATGTACCTTAAACTTTAGAGCTTAAATTTTGATAAAAGTAAAAATTGGCATTGAAGCGTTGATAAGATACGATCTACGTCACTAAAAATTCGAAAAAAAACAAAGACGTCATCCCGACAAGGTAGTACGTTTTGCACTGTGCGCGGTTTGAAAGCTGCACCGTGCATGCACCTTTGGATATTTCTTGCTGATGCTATTAGGATATTGAAATTTTTAAAATTTTATTCAATTTCCGTGTACAATTTTATCTTTTTAACTGTTTTTCTCTCCAAACTCACTGAATTCAAATTATCACATCGGTAAAATTTAGTAAAATCCAGTTTTCCATTTTCTTTGAGGGCAATTTCATAATTTCAACAGAATTTGAAACAATTTGATATTGCAATTACAATTGAATGCACTTTGTTGTGGATTGCACATTACAACGAAGCACGCGTGCATAGTTTCAATTACTGTAGTAACCCGAATAACGAAGAAGCCTGATATTTATTTTGCCTCTCCAGAGGATACCCCTTTTATATTCGGTTACGGACTATGATTTATTTTTAATTGACCCCAAGTTAGTTGGATGCAACATTCTTGTTATTAATATTCATTCTTTTGGGCAGATCTGGCTTAAAATTAAACGACACTTTTGTAGTAAACATGGGATAAGGCTCACGGGCGTCCCTAGTCCCTATGGGGGGCATTGAGGGCGGTGCCCCCGAAATTTGGCTTGGGCCCCCACAAATTAACTCTGTTTAAAGGAAAGAATCTTGAGTTGCATTTGTAGGGGCGCCCCAAAATTATTCGGTGCCCTCCCCCAAACATAATAGTCTGCGGACGGCCATGATATGGTTCCTGCAAAAAAGTAACAGATGTTGTTTACTTTCCCCACATATAGCGCTTGGACCTAAGCACTTCCAGTTGCAGCGCTCAGAGCTATAAACCGTCATACCCTAGCCTGTCCAACTTATGGTAAAAAATGTTTAGAAAAAGGCTTAGGCTTAAGTGTTAGCCTTTTCCTAAACCAAATCCTAAGCCTAACTGTATTATGTGCAGGAAAATATACAATAGCCGAAGTAAGTTGTATTGAATAAGTTTGAATCATAAATATTCCACTTCTGATAAGCATTAAACGTACGTGTCAAATTTCATGAGTGAGTCTTAAAAATATTTGCCAGAAAAGTTTACTACTCAAATAAGATTTTGTTTCAGCCTCGGGAGAAATAGCGGTGAACTTACATATATTACTGCGCCGCATTCAGGCATGTATGGAATCAGATAGCTGACCGTGGCTTGTTTCATATTGACGAACTGTAAAAACTTAATTTTTAATTCAAACGGCCCGACAGTTAATTTTGTAAGAGATCTAGGCAAACCCGGGCACAGCCCTGTGACGCAAGTTTAAGGTGCGCAACAGCAGTATTAGCATATTTCTAAGCCTACGCCTAAGCCTAAACCTCAGCATAAAGCTTATAAATAAGCCTAAGCGTTGGTCTACCTAAAAATAGCTTAAAGCCTAGGTTAACCGTGGGTGGCTGCCCTGCGTATCAGCAAAAATTAGCTTTAAAGTGAAAAAAACAAAAATCAACGTCAAACGCTTGCCATCGATACTAAATTGTAATTGCGGTGTAAGAAACACGTTTTCGTTCCAAACCGGAGCCATAACACATATGTTCAGTCTCGCAACTGGCTCAAGCTGGTACAATAGTCAAACCAATTTTCCACAGGGACACACAGTTTGTTGAAATATCAATCATACAAGCGGGGCGGAACATTTCCCTGGAGCGGAGTAAATTTTTTGTGGACGGCGCTGAGCGTCCCTGGTTGGTTACAGGCCCGCATATCTTTAGATCATATTATAATATTGACAATGATTTTGTCTTCAAAGATTTTGTTTCACTGTTCATCAATTGGTTGTCGAAATATTAAACAACAATAATTCAATTAGAATTTAAAGCATAAAAGTTACCCGCTTTTCGTTATACCGTCCATCGCTGCACGAAACTTTGATAAATTTAGTTTCTGGGGTAATATCTTTTCGTTTCCATCCTGCAACAGCAGTAGAAATTAACATCAAGGAGACCCTCGAATAAAAGCGCATTGTTAATGGTGCATCATTACCTGATTAGGCTCAGAGGCCAAATAAACCCCAAAAAAGGTTGTACAAAACAGTGCATTACAATATATATCTCCATTAAAAAAATTTTATTTGAAAACACTCGTCACGGACACCTTGAAGCCGCTGGCCCTGAGGCCATTGCCTCACTGGCATCCATTATGATCCGCCCCTGCACATTGCAGATCATAGTTAATTTGGCCCATGTTACGTTGAGGACCGTCCCACAATCCCGGAACAGCGGCAAGCAGAAGTGCAACGGATAGTGGGACAACCGGGGCAGTGGGACGGCGGGGACAACGGGACAGCTGGGACAACGGGATAGCCAGGACAGCGGGACAGACGGGACAACGGAACAGCTGGGACAACGGCACAGCTGGGACAACGGCACAGCCGGGACAGTGGATAGCCAGGACAGCTAAGACAGCTTAGACAGCGGGGACAGGCGGGGACAGCTGGGATAGCTGGGACAGGCAGGGACAGCTGGGACAGGGGGGACAGATGGGACAGCGGGGACAGATGGGACAGCGGGGACAAATGGGACAGCGGGGACAGATGGGACAGCGGGGACAGATGGGACAGCGGGGACAGATGGGACAGCGGGGACAGCTGGGACAGCTGGGACAACGGCGATAGTGGGACAGTCGGGACAGAGTGACAGTCGAGACAGCGGGAAAACGAGGGACGGCCGGGACAGCTGGGACAACGGGATAGCCAGGACAGCGGGCCAGCTAGAACAACGGGATAGCCAGGACAGCGGGACAGCCGGGACAACGGAACAGCTGGGACAACGGCACAGCTGGGACAACGGCACAGCCGGGACAGTGGACAGCCAGGACAGCTAGGACAGCTTAGACAGCGGGGACAGCTGGGACAGGCGGGGACAGCTGGGATAGCTGGGACAGGCGGGGACAGCTGGGACAGCGGAGACAGATGGGACAGCGGGGACAGATGGGACAGCGGGGACAGATGGGACAGCGGGGACAGATGGGATAGCGGGGACAGATGGGACAGCGGGGACAGATGTGACAGCGGGAACAGATGGGACAGCGGGGACAGATGGAACAGCGGGGACAGATGGGACAGCGGGGACAGCTGGGACAGCGGGGACAGCTGGGACAGCTGGGACAGCGGGGACAACTGGGACAGCGGGGACAACTGGGACAGCGAGGACAGCTGGGAAGCGAGGACAGCTGGGACAGCGGGGACAACTGGGATAGCATGGACAGCCGGGACAACGGCGATAGTGGGACAGTCGGGACAGAGTGGCAGTCGAGACAGCGGGAAAACGAGGGACGGCCGGGACAGCTGGGACAACGGGATAGCCAGGACAGCGGGCCAGCTAGGACAACGGGATAGCCAGGACAGCCGGACAGCTTGGATAGCTGGGACAGGCGGGGACAGCTGGGACAGCGGGGACAGATGGGACAGCGGGGACAGATGGGACAGCGGGGACAGATGAGACAGATGGGATAGCGGGGACAGATGGGACAGCGGGGACAGATGGGACAGATGGGACAACGGGGACAGCTTGGATAGCGGGGACAGCTTGGACAGCTGGGACAGCTGGGACAGCGGGGACAACTGGGAAACGACGACAGCTGGGACAGCGGGGACAAATGGGATAGCATGGACAGCTGGGACAACGGCAACAGTGGGACAGTCGGGACAGAGTGACAGCGGGACAACGAGGCTAAACTTAAACCTAAGCCGTAAGCTTAAATGTAAAAAAAGGTCCGACGCCTAGGACAAGCCTAAGCCTACGCTCTAGGTCTAAGCCAAAGCTTTGAAGCCCTGAACCTAAGCCAAAGCCAAAACCTAGGCCTAAGCCTAAGCCTAAGCCTTACCCTAAGTCCTAAGAATAGCCTAAGCCTAGCCTCAAACACATTTAAGCAGCCTGTTTGTTGTCCCCTAACAGCGACACGGCCCTAAGCGTAACGTGGGCCGCAAATTTTAACAGGCCGGCATTTACATATATATAACTTACTAGATTAGACGTCTGTTCGGAATAAAAGCCTTATTGTTACATTAAAATTAAAAGTAAATCTCTGTTTAATTAAGACTTGACGAAAATATATAAATGAATCGTTGTCGATTGCGAAAAGTTTATCCGATGTATGATCCGAACCTATTTCGAAGTGAAGCGCCAGCCAAATTTGGTGGAAACGCCCCTCCTATGCCCCCCGTGTGGACGCCCTTGTAACAATACTTTCTTTGGGAAACGGAAAAATGGGGGAGCTATATATTTTCGCAAGAAATACGGAAAGAAAGGCAATATTTTCTGTTGAGATTCATTTTAGCAGGGGGCTCTCGCCCTCCTGCACCCCCCGCACTTGGAAGAACTCTAAGCAGGATTGGGGGCTGCCGCTCACCGAAGTTTCCCGCACTAAGCGATCTTGCTAACCAAACCAAAAGTAATAATAATAATAATAATAACAAATCTTAATAATCTTCATGTATGCACAAACAGGAGTAGCAAATGCTACTCTCCGGCACTATTGCTGTCCCTCGGGAAAACGGGACGCCCCTGAAAGTAACATGGGCCGTTCCGGTTGTTCCAGCTGTCATCGCTGTGCCAGCTGCCCCCGCTATCCCAACTGTAGACGCTGTCCCAACCGTCCCAGCTGTCCCCGCTGTCCCAAGACAGCGCGACGGCCCTCACCGTAACATGGGCCGTAAATTTGATAAAGCTAAAAATTTAACTGTCATCATTTTAATTGTGAATAATAAAAATTTCCCATTTTTCGTATATCTCCACGACCACTAAATCTATGGAACCATTGCATTGACTCTTTCCCGCATGAATATTTTTCTATTTTATCTCAAATGTATTAATTTCAAGATAAGAGTCGAACCACCAGACTTTCGCTACTCAGCTGTAGGTGTTGACGCTCGAGTTCGAGGATTATGTCACCTTTCAAAGATTTTCAACTGCATATTTGCAGCAATATATGTTAAAAGCTGTACATTATATATACATACAAATATATATGCACGCACACAGCTTGCAATTTGACGCCCATTTTATACTCTATGCAAGAACAGCTTCTGCCAAATACACGACCCTAAACTTCTTCATCAACCTAAAACTTGCCTTTGACTAATGACTAAACGGCGCCAGTCCTTCAGAGTTGCTTACAGCTCGGAAAATTGCATTGCAACTTAGTCATTTTCATTATATACAAATTTTAATTAATAATTGCACAGCGAAAGCAATTATTGTATTTACCTATCGGAAGTACAATTTTACTCGTGACGTTAAGCGTCTTTTTATCAGACAATAATTCCATTGAGATCAACTTAATAGCAGGATTTGTTGATGGCCATTGTAGTTCGGGTACTGGAATAAAATAATAACAACATCAACAAATCATTAACGTATCAATCAATAATTTCCTAAAGACGCCATTGCGGGGCTCGCCGCACAAAACGAACGCATGTGCTTTGTATTAGGAATTACAGGTAAGATCATGGGCGTAGTCAGGATTTTTGTTTTGGGGGCCACACAAACACTTTAAGAAGTGTGTTAATCAATTTTCATCAATTAGTATGTGTGTAGCAGGGTGCAAAACGGAACTAGATTATACCGGAATCGGAATTAAAACTACAAATTTTGGATCTGTTAGCTGGTAACCATTTTCAAAAATGTCGCATCAACATATTGGCATTATTTTGTTTCTGTAAAGCTAAACAACAATCAATTATTATTTTCAAACTAAATCGGTAGTTTTGCTTGTTTAGATGTTGAGATAGAAAGAATTTTTATGCAGCCAAAGTATGATTAAACTAGAATTGCAAAATTCCGCTTCCGATTGATTGTGCAATCGGAATCGGAGTCGGACCTCGTTTTGAATCGGAATTCTAAAAGTCTAAGAGAAGCTTAAGCTAAGCCCTAGCAAAAAATATTGTTAACATTTAAGCTTACTCTACTGCGGTCTTGTGAGAAACCACACTAAAAGTGACGGGCTGTTTGTACGATTAAGCATAAGTATGCGTATTTGAATTTGGTTCTTTCTTCTTGGAACGCAAAACGTATTCGATAGAATCTCTGTTGCAGTGGTTTAAATCAGCGGAGACAATCCAAATCAACTATTTCACAGGGCCGGCGTAAAGATAGTTGGCCCTCCAAACAGGTCCAAGAGGGCCCCCAATAAAATGTCTTACTACCCTAAAACTTCGTGGTCAGCGAAAAATTTGTTAGTTTGCCAAAATGAAGACCCCCAAGGGTCGGCCCCTCGATTGGAAAACATTAAAGGGCCCATGGCTCCCCTTGAATAAAATTGTGTTTGACTTTGTGTTACATTCGCAGGTTTTGTTTTTTCACTACATATAGCGCTATAAGACGTAAACATAAATGGCCGTCTAGTTTAAGCCCTATTTAAACGTGCAAGTTTTTGCCGCGAGAACTTGCACATGCAAATTGCTCACAGAACTTGCATTTTTCAATAAATACAGTGAACTTGCATGGTTATGTACATGTGAACTGAACTCCTAGCGATATGTTTTAATGAATTATTTGCAGCTGGAAGTCTTTTGAACGGATTTTGGACAAAACTTGCAAGTGCAATTTGCAGCTGCAAGTTCTCGCAGCAAAAACTTGCAGGTGTGAATAGGGCTTTAAATTCGCCGCGGACGCAATTATAGGCACGCAAGTATAATTTATGAATGCAGGCGGAACGCGGACAAATGCAATTACTTGTTGCTATGAACTGCAAATGGCTCAGTTCCAAACGTTTCAAGGAATCAAAATGCACCCAAAAGAGCTTAAGCCAAGATAAATTATATCATATGTATTTTACCAGAGTCGGTGGTAATATGATTAACTTAAAATTGGCGCAGGCGTTGACTTCATTTGTTTCCGCGTGAAGCGTGTAACCAATTTAGACGATATACAACGTAAAGTAGATAAACCACACATTTGAATTAAAAATTGAAAAATAATAACATGCTTGCGTTAGCAAAAAGGAACACCGCAAGTGTTCTTTTATTGCGTTTGAATCATGTGACAATTGAATACATCAAAGTAATCACAAACTTGAATTAGTGACCACGTCTGACCATGCTGTATAACCGTGTTGTCCGACTCCAGCAACCGCGAACGCATAGATATCACAAACTGATGGCTTTTCGTAAACAAACCACGTTCGTTTCACCAGCTGTAGTAAAACAGACAAATATTCATCAAACAGTGGCGGAGCATCCGGGGGACAGGGAAACGGTCAGTCCGATTTTTAAAGTTAAAATACTTTGTATAACATTGAAAAATTTTACGGACAAGAAGCAAAGCCCAACGTACGGCAGTGTTTTTAAATTAATGAAAAAAATAGTTTCTGTCTATTGTAGTGACCCGAATAAGAGGGGGTAAAGAGAGCGTTTATATTTTAAGTGCCAACCAATTGATGTTCGTATCCCTAATAAGAGTCCGTAAGCAGATAGAGTCCGTAAACCTTAATTAGAGTTAAAAATGTCAATTATCCCGAATTGTAGTGCATAAATAACTGCAGGACCAAATAAAGTTGAGTTTGAAACTTAAAGAATAGTTTTCAAAGTAAATTCCTAAGTATAACCTTGCATTATCGCTCAAGTTTTTGTTACAAGACAAACGTTCAATTCAACAGATAGCTGCAATACCGGATAGAATTCAGTAACGAACGGCGGAGGGTGGGTTAAAAATAAAAAGCCGTCCGTAACCGAATAACAGGGGCCACTCTCTCGAGAGGTCAAATACATATCAGTCCTCTCTTATTCAGGTTACTACAGTATAACAATTTTTCACTTGGAGTATATTATGAGTAATCCGACGTAAACTGAGTAGGCGAAATAGTACACAATTCACTGTGCTTTGCACGCGAACGTTAGCACAGAATATTCGCAAGACACCAAAAATCCCGTAGTGGTACGGCCGGCGTTAGGATAAGGAAAGTCGGCCGCCTCAAACAGGTCCGTGTAGGGCTCCCAATAAAATGTTTCAATGCTCGATAACTTCGTGGTCCGCGAAAATTTTTTGTTGGATTGTCGTCAATTGAAACATATCTGTTTTCGGTTCGTGGGAGGACCGTTTTGGTGAGACGCCCGGGGCCCGGGCGTCCCTGGGCCCCCCATTAATCCGGCGCTCGCAAGACGTAACACTTCACTTGGGTTTGAACTTCAACCTCTCGCAGTCATGCGGCAATGGTAATCACCTGTGGTACGAAAAGGTGTTGTTTTTAATGTTGGCTTGACATAAAATCTCAGTTGAAATAGAAAATATTCATACGCGAAGTTGTTAAAAAAATTCCAGATACCCGATCTATTATGGCCCACTCGTGGACTGGTTCTGGTTTGCCACGTTTCTTAACACGAATTGCGAACCATTTCACGGTTGAGTTCGAGTCTACTTTCCACGATACATTCACACGGTATGGATCAGCGCTGTCATCGACTAATAAATCATGGATCGGAGTTGACCGTCTCGCTGAAATTGAATGGAGACAAGTTTGCAGTTTTATAATATTTTCACGGAAACAATTTCTATGTTCGGATTATGTTCAGGGTCCTGCGCAGTGGAAGACGAAAGAACTGGTGGACTTAGAAATTGGAAAGCCTATGTTTAGGCTTAGGCATCAGCTTAGGCTCATGTTTAGGCTCAGGTTTGAGCTTAGTCTTAGGTTTACATTTATGCTTAGTAGGTAGGCCTCTACAGTTTTACATGCGAAAGGGCCATGTGTTCAGTACCAAAAATATGATCTAACTGCGATAATAATAAATTTCTCGAATGTGTGAAATGTTAATAACTAAATTTCATATCTTATAATAATTATATAGTTTGTCTGACTTTGCAAAAATATACGATTGAGAACACAAAGCTTTTACTGCAGATTAAATTTCAGCAGCAAACCAGGTCAACAGAATATTGATTAGCATTAAAACTGGCAAAAATACCTACCATGCTACACCATAAAATGTCAAGAAATAAGCCAAAATAAACAATTACTACAACGTGTAACAATTACAAGAAAAATCCCAGGCAACAAAACAACAGGTACCGAAGACTGGCGCTATACTTGTTGTGCACCGCCGTCAGTCTCCGTCTATTACCGTCCATCACCATACAGTATCGTATGTGAGTAATTCATGTACCATACCGCACGATGATGTACGGTGATGGACGGCGCCGGACGTCATCAAAAGTATAGCGTCACCCTCAGGCATTTATATGAACAAATTGTTAAACTTAGTGAATTGCTTCAAATAAAACACAGTTGGAGACGAAAAACGCACCGACGCCAAAACTTCAACTATTATAATATTTACTTGTGACGTGAACTGGGAATGGATCACCGCCGCCTGCTTGTTCATGGATTAACTTTCCGCAACGTTCCCAGCATTCATTCTTGCTCTTAAACAATATAACAATGTTATAAGTTCATGTTTATGATTTTGAGCAGTGGCAGATTTAGAGACTATGAATGGGGAAGACAGGACGACAACTAATAATGGAAAAACCTGACGAGTGAAGCAAGGGAGAAGAATAATGCAATTTTACTACTTCATCGTAGAAACTTTCGGTTCTGGTCTCTGTTGGGTGGCCCAGACCTGGGTGCACCCTCCTTGGATCAGCCGGTGATTCTAAAATATCGTCAAACGTTTGCACTGCACTCTATCCTGTCTGAAAATGCAAGTAGACATTGTGACCAACATCAATGTGATCCTTACGTTTTCTCAACCAAGTTGACGGCTATGGTGTTCGAACACCCTCCATACCCGCCTCCGAAATGGAGCCTCCTTACAAACTACCAACCAGGGGCGCAGCAGTTTATCCAAAAAACAGGGGGCACATACCGAAGGTCGAAATATGTGAGCGAAACGTCAAAATATGAGCGTTAATAACGCAATGCTTAACCAAAAGCAGCGGCGCAGCAGATACTCTATTAAAACCGAGTGAGACCGAGAAAGCTCGCGAGAGAAGCGAGCAGGAAGCTAAACGCATTTTCAGCATTAAATGCTAATCTGAAGTTTGGTTTTGAAATTACGACGGTTGCCCTTTGTTCCCAGTGCCGCAGCAGCCAATCTAAACCAACCAATGCACCGTAACCTGAATTGCACCGAAGGCTCAAAGTTTTATTTAAATCGCATGCTGCATTGGTGTAGACAAGGGCTACTGGGGGCGCCGGCCCCGAGGGTAGGGGAGCATTAGCCGCGACACTGCTCCCAATTTTTAAACAGGTAGAATGAGTAATTCATACTGCCAGATATCAAAACATTGTTCGAACGCTCTTCTATAGTTTTCGCCAGTTTTCGAAATATTCCAATTTTATCATAACTTAGAATTAGGTTCAAGCTTAGAATGAAGCGAATACTTTTAGGCTTAAGCTTGTCGATGTATTAACTACTGTCTCGAAACGTCTTGACTTACACAGTTTTTCAACTTCTCTGCGATTTCACGACATTTTTGATCGCATGATACAGATTTCTGAAAATAAATTAGTGTATATACTTAATTACACCCTCGCTCATAAAATGATAAAAAGTTAGATTGCATATCCGAGATACGTAAAGCCCTGATTACTCACACAACGGATGATATATCATTTTACCATGGCCAATCATCGGTTGATTGTGGTGAAAGTGAAAATTAACACATGGGCTAAAATATATATATTCATGGAAGAAATCTCAGGAGCAAGAAGCGAATTTGCAATTTTACTAATTTGTAAGGTACGGACCAACCATTTATTCACAAATTGTTCTTTGTTTCTTTGTTTTGGCTCGTAAGACGTCTCCTAGCAACAAAAACGAGGCGGCGCCATGTCCCGCTTTCATGTCTGCTCATGCGCGTTAGTACTGCGAGTTTATTTTTGTCAGCTCATTCTGCCACTTCAGATTCATGTTGAGGTTACTTTTTGAACGTTTTCGTCATTTGTACATCCAAATACATTTTTCACATTTAAAACTTTTAAACTATTTTAACGTGGGATGAGGTTGAATTCAAGTGTGAGTATGTGAGTATATTATTAATTTGTTTGTGAGGTAGAAGACCGGCGAGGTTTTGAATTCCGCAGGGTATAACCTTAATTCATGGGCTCTGCAATCTAGCAACTTAAGTTCCAAAACCTGCAAAAAATGTCTTTTTTCACGTCTTCACAGAATTTTCAGAAGGAATATTTCCTCTTCTCTTCCTTGTATATGTCCCTGCCCTCTGTTCGCATATCCATTTAACCGTTTTGTTGCCATTTCAAAATATTTAACGCCCACATTTATGCTGCCACAATATCAATTGAAATTAGACATCGCAACAAAAAACACAAAAAGAAACAAAAAAATGCGTTCATTATATCCGGTGTATATACATATAATTCTCTCTCTCGGATAATTGTAAAATCGATAAGCAGCAGATTAGGTTTGCGGTACGGCGTAAAACTTGGTATTACATATAAAGCACCATTACGTAGTATTTTTAGAAAAATATTTGAAACGAAAAACATCTGATTTCAAATTCCCTACAAAAAGCATCTTCCGTAAACACCGACTACCCGGCGTTTACTCAAAATAGGTCGGAATTCAGATATAAGCAGTTTATAATATATAAAACGGGATAAGTTTTGAAATTCGAATAGGCCGGAAAATCAATAGTTAAAAAATGTACACTTGTTTTGAAAGTAAAAATTTGCGCGTTTTAGAATATAAAAAATTTCGATTTTCACTATTAATTTAAAAAGTCTGTAAAACGAAGCTAATACATTCAAACATTTATAAACTTTTAAGCCATAATGGCTGAGTTCCTGACATCTTACTAACGTATAAACTAAGGTTATACTTCAGTAAATAGTTAAGTTTTTAAGCAAAAACAAGTACATGACAAATGTGAGCAAATGTCGTAACAAGAAAGTAATAGTTTTGCTTTATATTAAGAAGCCACCGTGAGTCTACAATTTCAATTAGACCAAGTTTAGTATGCCTCAACTATTAATCCGTAATATAGCAAACTTAGTCAGCGACTTAAACACTTACTGAACTTAAGTACACTTTTAAAAACAATAAAATAGTTAAGTAACTACTTAGCACGTACTAAACTATTAAATTGTACTTAAGTAAAGATCCAGAAACCCAGTCACTATTGTTTTGAAATATCAAGACATATTGTTTAATGCGTTCACGTCCATAAACCCTATTAATTAATGAACGCGGATCTGTAAACGTTGTACAACCAGCGCAACAAAGTTCGAAATATTAAGCATAGAATGCGTTTGAAGTAAAAACATCTTACCCATCTTTCGAGCTCGCATTTTGAAAAGCACCAACCATAACACAGCAACGTATAATTGTTGTTCAATCCGTGACCAGTTTCAGTTCGTGACTGTACAACTAATTGCGCTGTTGCCAATGATGATTTGTTCAAGATTATAATACAAACGAAACTCAATATGGCAAATAAAATTGCAAGACGCAAGTTGTTCGGTTCCATTTGTTGTTAAATATCCGCAATCCTTAACGTGCGATGGTAAAAAAATGATATACAATTTACCCCATTCAAATATTCAAACGGTACTAATATTTGTTAAAATAGTTTTGTCTGATTAACATTAAGGTATTATTGGTACTTATTTCGTTTCATTAATACAGAGGCGGATTGAATGCGGTTCACTGAGTGCCCTTGAACCCGCCTTCGTATCGGATAAGTAATATTGTCAAACATACAATCAAAAAATGCCTGTGTCAAAATATGCATTTTTATTTGGAAAAATTAATCTTGGTATATCAACCAACAAGAGTTCATCTGGGCACATTTTCAGATTTCTAACCCAAGCTAGACTGGCACAATAGGCCAGACTGATCAGTTTGAGCCAGGGTTAAGTTTAGCCTTAGGCAGAGGCTTCGTGGTCGGATCCCAATAATTAGCATGCGCCGGCTGACAATACTAATTTTCATGATTGGACAGCTATCAGTAATATATTTTAAAGTGTGCATGTGAAAATCCGGTTGTATCGATGTTAGCTATAAGTTTGCATGCTTAAAGTATTAAAGATGTCATTATTTTTCGAATAGGTCAATGGTGGGTGGGACGGTTTATATCAAAATGCCAGGGTTGATTTTTTGTGGCAGTCCAAAAATGAGTTAGAAGAGCAAGAACTGCGAACAAGTAAACTCTTTCCGAGAGAAAATTTACCTTGGTTAATTGTTATACATAAGTGAGTGCAATTTAGCTATAGTAAAATTTTTCTGGCAAATACGTACCAACATTCATTTTATTGGGATTAAAATGCACCTGAACTGCGATTTCTAAGGGACCATAGCAGCTCACGCATAGTAACCTTGGTCTAACTGAAATTGTGCACCAAATATTTAAGTAACATTTCAGAAGCCCAGACACTTGCCTGATAATTATGCGGTTTCTCAAAAGCCAGACTTGTAAGTACCAACTCAATATCCATGCAAAGCCAATGCTGCTATTGCCATTTCAAGATCGCATGGTTGTCTTCTTAAACCAAAAATAAACTTAAACACTTAAAACTCAATACGTTATTGTTAACCCAGCGGTTCAATGCAACGTTCAAACCTGGCAATTGAGAAAAAGCCTCATATCTACGCTTAGGTTTAGGAGTAAGGTAAGGTTTGTAAGCATGTGAGACATGCTTGTTCGTTATGTGCACATGCAATATAGTGCAGTGCACTGTATGTATGCTAGCTGGCAGCATACGGTCGACACATATAGTCGACGAAATATGCAGTTGGAGAGGCGGGCTGCGTAGCGCAGTGGTAGAGTGTTCGCTTAAGGATTCGTAGGTTGAGAGTTCGATCCCCGCTCAAGCCCGCTTTTCCAGCTGCTTAGTAAAAGGTCTGATGTCCCGGCTCCTACCTTGACTGACAAGGTTTATCTACAAAAGTATGGTAATGTCGAGTTAGAGAAGTGAACACTGTTGTATTCTTAGCAAATCTGAAGAGTCATTTTAAATTACTGCGCATCACATAATCTTAAATTTTTTTCAAAATAAAGGTCACGAGTAAAACATATCAGATTGTATATTCTCTGTGATAATATTTTACAATTTCTTCGTTCAAACTGATACAATTTTATACATATTTCATAACTCGACGATGATGATAATGTAAACGCACGGTAATCATGGTATTTGACGATATTTCAATGCAAAAGTATAGCAACGAGACATCTTTAAAGATTCGGATAAATAACGCTGAAACTTATTGTTTATGGTGCAAGGGTATGAACGGGTATCAATGTCCAAGATAGCGCACCCACAAAAATAACCTTTAAAACAATACGTAGCGAAAACACGTGATCTTTCATTTCCTTCATTCACCAAGCAAAACCGAAAATAATCTGACGTTTGCCAAAGTTTCAAAACTCCTTCTTAGCTATCAAGATAAATTGAATAAATTCCAGTCTTCATTTTGCATCCCTCTGCGTAGGCCCTCGCATGCTAGAGCGGAGCTCACAATAATCACTCCTTAAATGTCACTTTCTGTCGTCGAATCAACAACTTTTCCCCTTTATGCACCACAGTACCATCCTTCTGAGTTGGATTCTCTTTGTGAAATCGTGCCCGATATTGCTCTGACTCCTCTATTGCTCTTGCCAGTTTATCGTTTTTAAAATTACCCAAAGCAGATCCTGTTGGGTACGGTCTAATATTATGTAGAGTTATAACGCTATATTTCCTAGTGCTGAAAAATTTCACTACTCGCTCAAAATTGAGAACGCGCCTGTGCGATAGCGGTGTAGCTTCCAGGTCTGCAATAATTGCAAGCCACCAAGGATACCTGCATGATTTAGCAAACACTAATTGACCTATCTCAAAAGAAGGTATTCCGCTATGCTTCGGGGTTTGCTGTAAGCTTGAGTCTTAGTTTTGCAATTGATTTGGTACGTTTGCGTCTAACACAAATGCAGGCTTGATTCGATCGATTGTGACGGTCTGTTCACGGCCCTCTATATTGAATCGCACCGTTTTAATTTTTCTCACCGAACTGAATTAATTCGTATGGCCCTTTGTATCGTCGCTCTAAACTATGCTTAAGATTTTCTTTTCGGAGCCAAACATTTTTACTATTGAGCAGTGCATCTGGAACATAAATTGATTTTTGTTTGTGCTGCCTTTCGCGAGGCCACATATTTCTAATGGCTGTACACAAATCGCTTCGTAGTTCATTTTGGAATTTTGTATTACTTTGCACGTCGCCAAACGCTGATCCTGGAAGAGTAACATTACCAGCAAAAGTCAATTGCGTGGGTGTGTAATTAGAACTATTGAAGCAATTACGTATGCCCAAAACTGCAAGTTGCAAATATTTTGACCAACCTGTACCATTGGAAACAGCACGTATTGCATTTTTGAGAGTGCGATGAAAGCGTTCGATTGCGCCATTTGCTTGAGGGTGATATGTCGTTGTGCGTTGTCGTCTGATCCCAAGCATTTGCATTGTTTCACTGACATGACATGACGTAATTCCGTTCAGCGTTGATATGGTATTGACCGTCTCGTCGCAGCGGAGCAAAAATGACATCACGAACAAGCCCAAGCCACATTGAAGGATGCTGTGCGTCGTCACATGCGGACTGTAAACTGTACAGCGGATATATGCGATTGAGGTCTTCTTGTATTGTTTTTGTCCACGTTTTCGACTGACCTACGCGCCGTTTCTTCCAGTGAGTCGGCGGACGAGGTAAAAGAACCGATCGTGCCATTTGGTCGGGTCGCATTCGGGCGACATGTCCGAAAAGTTGCAGTCGCCGCTTCTGAAGGAGACATTCGATCGAGAGTTGATGACAAGCAAGGTGCCGTATTCTGGTCACTGGGATTTTATCGTGTAGATGAATGCCGGTTATTCGACGTAAGCAGTTGTTTTGGAAGACTTCGAGTTTGTGTAGATCAGGTTTTAGCATAGGCCAAGACTCAGCGCCATGCAGCAAGACAGATAACACTGCTGGGTTATACACTCGCATTTTCGTCGCAATTGTTATTTCGCGTCGTTGCCAAAGTGGTGCTACGAAGCATTGAAAAGTATGGCTAGCACGACCGAGACGAAAGTCGATGTCATTGCTTGCTTTGGCATTATCGGTTAGTCGGCTTCCGAGATACTTGAAACTGCTTACTTATTCCAGCGGAGAGCCAGCAAGCATTACGTTTAGATTTGGGATGTGGATTCCCATTGTTTTTGTTTTAAAGGCACTGACGCGGAGACCGGCCTTTTCAGCGTTGAGCACTAATCGATCTACAAAGTCCCATACGGCTGATTCAAACTGAGCATCCCGGTCACTGACTAATATGCTAGGGACACCGAAACGCGAAATCCATGCGTCAATTAAAGCCTGTGCTACGGTTGCGGTTGTAATATCCTTGACTGGTACAGCTTCAGGCCATCACGTAAATAGGTCAATTAGTGTACCTATATGTCGGTAATCTTGGCTTGGCGGTAATGGCCCTACTATATCGATGAGAAGTGTGTAAAAACGCGCTGTGGTCGGGATGGTTCTTATTGGAGACTTAACGTGACGTTTTTGCAGCTTGGCAACTATTGCAGCATTGCGTCATAATTCGGACATCTTTTCGCATTTCAGGCCACATATAATTCCTACTTACCATTGCTAATGTTGCTTTGTAACCCGGATGTGATGTTGTGAAATGAATTAAATTCACGTTAACGTAAATTTCGTGGAAGTATTATTCGTTGACACCCATTATGCTGATGACACACGAGCTTCTGGCCATTCACCTCAACTTGCGACAACGACAGCGATATTTGTTGATAAAACGTTGTAAAATCTTTTCATTAGCCTGTTCCTGTGCCAATTCCGTTGTTGTTGGCGGACCGCTGACGGCGCAAATCACATAGCGCGATAAACAGTCTGCAACTACGTTCTGTGCACCGCTTACATGTTGAATGTCAACATCAAACTCCGAAATGTACGATAACCACCGTGACTGTTGGTGGCTTGCATTTTTGAGATTAAAACATTTTAACAGAGGTTGGTGGTCCGTAAACAAAGTAAACTTGTAGCCAATAAACCAATTAAAATGTCGCAACGCGAGATATACTGCAAAAAGATCTCTATCAAACACAAATTTCTTACATTCATTGCTCGTAAATTTTCCGGAAAAGAAAACAATTGGCTGAGGTTGCTCATTTTTGTTCTGTTGCAAAGTAAGCGAAAAATCGGCTTTATCGTCTTGCAGCGCCAAAATAGGTCTCTAAGAAATTGCATTTTTTAGTTTTAAAAAGCTTGTGTGTTATCATACGACCGCTCCAATTCTGTTCTCTTACCCGACTTTACACTCTATCATATCCGTGAGCGGTGCAGCAATCTGTCAAAAGTGCGAAATGAAACGATGGTTAAATCCACACATACCAAGAAAACGCTAAATACCTGGTATCGTAGTGGTTGCGGAAAATATTTAATTGCCAACACGTTGTCTTCACTTGGTCTAATGCCATCTACAGTAATTTCTACCCCAACGAATTTCACTCGTGATTTAAAGAAAACACACTTTGCAAGTTTTAATTTGGAACCGTTTTCTTTGAGACGCTCTAACACCTGGCGAACGTGTTGTCGGTGTTCTTTAGTTGAGCGACTGGCAATCAAAATGTCATCAATATACGCTCGCGCAAATCAAAAATCTTGCAATCTGTAGTCCATGAGTCTTTTAAAGGTTTGCGACGCATTGCGAAAGCCAAAGGGAATGCGGCGGTACAGGAATAAACCAAAAGGAGTTGTTATTGCTATTTTGAAAATAACATTTGGCGGTACCGGTATTTGATGAAAAGCTTTTACCAAATCTAACTTGCTAAATATAGGTCATCCCACAAGACCATTGGTAATGTCGACAATGTTTGGCATTGGGTACCGATCTGGTACACTAACTAAATTAAGGGCGCGATAATCGCCACACGGTCTCAATTCCCATGTTTGCTTTGTCACAACATGCAGTGGTGTCATCCATGTTGACTCGCCCCGGTATATAGAATTATATTTCTCCAACTCATTAAATTGAGTCTTAGTAATTTTAAGTTTTGCGCCGTAAAGTCGGCGTGGACGCGCATAACACGGATGCCCGGTGGTAATGATGTGGTGTCAAATTGGATGACGAACGGGTGCCTTTGCATCTGGTTTCCCAAATACGCTTGAGAAACGCACCAGCAAATCATTATATGGTTGTATATTATATGCTTGTATCAAATTTAAGCGCAGATGGCAACTAGTTGATTTGTGATCGTTGTTGTCGTCAAAACACCATTGCAATTGATCGTTAGCGTTTTTGTCGTAAGAAATCGTAACCCAGAATAGGTTGCGTGACGTCCGCAACTACAAAATTCCACGTAAACAATTTACTAACACCGTTTAGTTTGAATGATAGCGTCCTAAATCCGCGTGATTCAATAAGGGTGTCGTTTGCTGCTGTAAGGTGACATGGTTTACTGGTTTTCGGCTGATCAATGTTGGCAAATGATAATGGCAACATACCTTTATCGCATGCTGTATCCACTAGGCACTGCCCAATGGGGTCGGCGGCTACATGAATTGCGTTTACTCCAACGGTTGCCGGCCCTCCGATGGAGTCTCGGCGTTTCAATGCCTAGGTTTAAAATTCTTCCAATTACAGGGTCTGCGACAATTCCTAGCACGTTGACCAAATGTAAAATGATAGAAACAGTATGGTCCGTCTGGATTATAAGACTTGTAGTTTGATTTTGAGCGACCTCGACGATTGACCCGTGACCAATTATTATCGTCCGTGATGCTTCCCCTACCGCAGCTATACCTGCGCTGCCATGCGTTAGTCGCGAGTTCCGATTCTTAGAGTCCATCTTCTTAATCATCGCGCAAACACGATTGACTAACCTCTGTTCCAGTACTTGCATTTGATCTGATAGAGTGGCGGTATTACACGATTCTTTACTGTTTGATTGCTCCATCATTCGATCCGCAATATCAGCCAACTTTTCTAAATTGAGCTCCGATATTGAAGCTAGAACCATGCGTACAGATTCAATTTCCAGAAACCGTAACCGAACTAGGTCTGCAGTAGTTGTCGTAACGCCACAGATGGTTTTTGATCACCAAGATGTTGTTTTTCGACTAGCTGACACAATTTCCGGTCGTCACTGTCCATCAAAAATGATATAACAACGCGTTTTATTTTGTCGTAGGATTCTGAAGCTTTAGCACCACTTTCCAAAAGTGCATGGGTAGGCAAAATGCGTAACAGACTGCGTCTTCTAACTTGATCAGAATGTCCCGCCAAAATTTCTTCGAGTTGCTGGAACCAAACACAGGCGTCTTTTTCGTAAAGATCAGGCAGTTTGGAATCCATCTGGACCGGTGTGTCGTAATTTTGCGTTGACTGAATTTGACTTGCCGTGTCAAATGCCTTCGGTCGTACGCTTAGCATTTTGGTCATTGCTGATACGATTTCGTCAGTTTTGGCTTCAAGTAATCCTGTAATTTCCGCTTTGGTGCTTGGGAGTATGAAAGACGTGTCGTCTTGCTTAATTGCGTGTTATATACTGGTAAGCTCTGGTTTGCTAAGTTTGAGCCAATCAGTGATCGGACCCGGATTCAGTTCAATGTCACCAGCAATTATGAGTAATAAACGTAGAAATGTGGCTTGCCTTACAGATTTACAGTTTGGCCACCACAAACTACCAAACGCTGCGAAATTTGATGTTCGTGCTGTCAGTTTCGATCGCAACAACATTGTTTGAGTACTTGGGTGACTTTGAAAAATTGCCACCGCCAGCGTTATGAGTCTATTAAACTTATTGCCTGATAAAAGAATTTGTGCCCTGAATACTCTAACACCCGCGGCCGAAAGTGTACTGTCCATAAAATAATGATGTTGAGTCGGCGAGTCAGTTGTGAACAAAAATTGATGAAAATTGCGGAAATAAATAAGGCCGACGGTGGCCGCCAGATTACGTCGGGGTCACCACTTGTAAAAGTATGAACGGGTATCAATGTCCAAGATAACGCACCCACAAAAATAGCAATTATTTAAACAATACGTTGCGAAAACACTTGATCTTTCCTTTCCTTCATTCACCAAGCAAAACCGAAAATAATCTGACGTTTGCCAAAATTTGAAAACTCCTCCTTAGCTATTAAGGTAATTTGAATAAATTCCAGTCTTCATTTTGAATCCCTCTACAATGGCACAAAAGAACAACTGGCTTTCTTAGTGACAGTCTAGTAGATAATGTTTTAAATTTGTGCAAACCATCATCCGACCATGTCGTCAATTTAACATGATAGGAAGCAAGACAATTTGGATCAAGTTATACCTATAGGGGTTCTTCAATTGATCTGACATTTTCAGATAAGGCAAAATGTTTCTTGGGGGACAAAATCTCACGGAGAGCTGAGCCACCGTGGCGCCTTTCTGGCTACGGGTTTGACTACGGGTTTCCTTAAATCAAAACGCGAAAATACTTCGCCAAACTTTTTCGTTGTATTGAGTGCTCGAAATAGAACCAATGATTTTTAGCGTAAAAAAGCAGCGTAAGCATATTCGTATGCGCAAAATAATCTTAAAGCCTTTAAAACGTCAATACTTGTTATAAAAGCCCAATAAAGTAATTTTTGAAATAATTTTGTAATTTGCAACATTTTGTTTTGTCAACTGACCAGCCATTTAAAGTTTACATGTATAAAATAGTGTAAAACGTAACACCAACAGTCGGATTTAATGTTTTCTAACAGGGGTAACGCGGTACATAATAGTGAAAAGACTCACGAACGAGAAGCCAAACACAGATTCACAACTAACTCATCATAGAAAAGTTAATAAGATTTGATTTCCGTTGCGAAACTTGGATTCGAAAGCGAACAACAAAGTTACGTTCGAAACGGAATTTTAAACGTATAAAAAACTGGCAAATAGATTAATGTTAGAAGACACAGAAACAGTGTGTGGCTGATTCGGGTGTTGAAAATGAAACGCTGAATTTGTTTTGTTAAGATTAAACATTTCAACTCGTAGGCGGTAGCATATTTCATGTTATGTGTAAAATAATTTATCAAAATACTCTAATTTTAACACATCTTCGATAGAACAATATATTTGGAGAGATCTCAGCCTGTATTCTCAAGTGTGTGTAGCATGTATTACCAGTTGACAATAGGTCTTGTAACTTTCCAACCAGCGAATTATGAGCGTTTGAAATTCAGCACACTGCGTTGCACTCTATTTACGCTATTTGTGTATATATTTTGAGATCTGCAATGGAAGCAGTTCGTTAGCTTGATAACCTATTACTAACTGGTGATAGATGCTATATGTATATAAGAATATGGACCCTCATTATAGCTATAGCAGTATGTGGTATAGGAAAAAGTCCTGAGTTATGAAAAAGTTTGCCAACATTACCTTCAGCAGGACAGTCCCGTTTTCTAGTGAAACTGTAAGAGAGCCGGATTAGTGATTTTGAGCTGTATTTTATGCTGGCTTTGGCATAGATTTTGTTTTACACTTTTTCAATACTTAGGCTTAGCCTTGAACTTAGGAATATGTTTAACCTACACTGCAAAAAATGCTGAGTCAAATTGTCTCCCTCTGAAATAGGCTGTACAGGACTACACAAACTGAGTCAAAATTCGACTCCGCCAGGGTCAAACGTGCGATTTAGCGAGTCAAATTTGATTCTATTGGAGTCGAATTTGACTCAGTTTGTGTAGTCCCGTAGAGCCTATTTCGGAGATAGTCAGTTTGACTCACCATTTTTGCAGTGTCCAATTATGGCCGTAAAACTAATATTGGCCAAAAACTTTACAACCATTCATATTAATTCGAGAAACCAGGTCACTTTCCAAGACGATTTCACAATAAAATCATTCACCGTTTTGTATTTTAAATAAACCTGGGGCACAATAGATAAAAATTTAATATCCAAGCTTCGTAGAGCCCGTTCAAATACCTAATAACCTGTACCATCAAGCCACACACTGCCATACACAGAATATGTAACTTGGCAAGCTTCGCTGAAATGTATATATTGCTACTGAAAAAAATAAAAAAACACACGCAAAAAGACATTTTGGAAAATGCCTTTCATTGAGGTATATATTCAGCCTTCAGCCGGTAGCCGGTCCCCTGTAGAAAAGTTTTAGCACCGCCTGCAAGCAATATGAATTCAACGATGCCCGGGTGCTGTATTATTAAGCTCATGTGGCTCTAAGGCAAACTTCAAGATTCTTGTACAGGGCTTGAAATAAATCATAAAATAATTACAATAAAGAAATCAATAAACATTTTATATAATCAGAAAAATTATGTTTATAAACCAACCTGGGTATATTCATGATGAGCTGGCTACAAGGCTTTAAGTTTTGTGATTGTATATAAATAAAAAATGTTTGTAAATAAATATCCGAAAACTAATTAGTGTTTAGGCAAATACGCGTACATATTTTTTAGCTCCCATCATTCCGGCAGTCCTTTGTAAACTCTGCGATAGGCTGGAACCAACTCTTGGTTTACCTTATACTTTGCAATTACGATCAGTGCCGACACAAATGCTCCCCGACCCCCTCTCAATTCGGGTGCCACCATTGGGGAATCCCATCTTGCAGTTAAATTTTTTGTTGTGGACCATTAAGATATGGAGCCGTGAAACCTCTTAATTGGGTTTCCCTCGGGCCTGTTTGGGAAACCCCGACTATCCTAACGCAGGCCCTGAATACGACGAAGACAAATAACCTGCCAAGATCGTTTCGAACAAAGTCAAACGGAGAACAACCTATCAAAATCAGTCTGTGTCCCGCAGTTGTTTGATCTGCCTAATTCTCCAATCAAAATCATTTTTCATTTGCATTCCAGCGACTCTTTGGGCTGTATTCTGTACTAAACATAGATTGTTTGGTACGACCCAGTTGCCAGCTGAGGCAAACAGGTGTTTGGGACACGGCATATATATACTAAGTCTTAGTCGTTTTCACTGCTATATATCACTTGGCTTCTCTCATCAGAAATTTCTGGATCCGCCACTGCCGCCAGATTTGCTACCAGCAAAGACTTGGCCTGCCCAATCCCAGCCAGACATAATCCATTAACTTTGTGTGTGTTCAAAAGTCATTTTCGAGTTTACGCAGATCAAAAAATTATTGGCTGCGAAAACACTTTCACCATCAGTAAAAAAATAATACAAATTTGTCGTTTGTTATAAATTTCGCAAAACTGCTCGAAAAGTGACATTTACAATTGCAGTAGTTGCGTAAAAAAAACACGCATGCCAAGTATACTACGTAGCTGACTTGTCTCTGTTATTCTGACTCAAACACTAAAGCATTAAAAGCACAATCAAAGCAGATAAATTGCTGATTAACAAATTTGAGTCATATTTAACAATATATAACCACAATTCGCCGTCAGACGACTCGTTGACCGACAACTTGTGATTCAAAATCTCGTCGACTTAACAATTAGTCGCCCATCACTATGCGTAGTCTTAGACTTACTTTTAGAATTTATGTTTAGTCTCAGGCTTAGGCCCAAGACGCAGTAGGGCGGCAAGTTGCTGGCCGACGGATTGTCGTAAACAGACTAACTGCGCTTACGAGTTTGGAAGTTCGTATGCGTGAGATGCGAGCTGTTTGCTGCAACTGAAGGTGAAAAATAATTTCGCCGAAGCGTAGGTTGAGTAAATTTTGGACAATCAAATTGGCATATATTTCAAAAAAACTTCATGCTATCTATAAAATATAGACAAAATTTTTTACATTTTACGCCAATTACGGCAATTAAAGCGACAAAAATACCCCAAAAATTAAAAGTCAACAATTAAAAAACTACATTTTGGATAAATACTAATAATTTTATAAACGAACTGCAAGCAGTAATTCTGTTGTAGGCGGAGCCGGAAGAAGTAAGTTTTCTAATTGAATGTGTATTTTCTTCCAACAGGATGTGGACTTAATTACACGACCGGAGGTAGACATCCGCCGAGAAGACTTCGATGCTACATAGCATAGCGATTAAGCAAATTAAGAACACATCCCTGCCCTCGTAGACGTACAAATAAATCAAATATAACAAAGATACAATAAAGAGAATAAGTGATACCTGCAACTGAAGCACTAGTCACATGTGCAAGTTGTTTGGCAGCAGAACTACTACGTGCAACTTGCACGTGTAAGTTCGATCACAAACTCGAATGAATTCGAATATCAAACTTGTTTCATATTTTGTTAGCAGTTCACGGCGTCGGTTACTGGACTCGTTTTACATCAATTGAGCACTAAATAGAAATTCTAGGATTTGAAAGCGTTTCCAACTAAAAACCCGAGTAAATATTTTTTCATGGGTGGATATTCCTTGCAGCTGAAACTAGTAACTGCATGTTTTCTTCGAAAATTCATTCGGAGAAATTGCAGTTGCAAATCATTCATGGTGAATGTACACAAGGAATTAGTTCATATACAAACAGCGTTGCAAGTCATATTAATTCATCATCATTGGCTGAACCGATAATTTATTGCCTATGTTTATGCTTGTTATTTGCAGTTGTCTGCAGATTATATATAAATCAGGTCAAGATTCGGAACGAAAATAAGATTCCTTTGCAATTACTTGCAGCTTCAAGCAACTCGTTCAGGTTTCAGCTGCGACTATTCGCTGAAAAAACTTGCACGTGTGAACAGCGCTTAAGTATTTCAAATAGCTGTTTAGAATAAAATAGGCTTTGGCTTGAGGTTTAATCTAAGGCTTACGCTCTCGGTCAGGTTTATAAAAATAATAAACAGTAATGTGGAGAAGAAAGGTTTGCGATATATTAAATTAACCATTGGTAGGGAGAAAACAACTATGTCCAATCATTTCACTAGAACATGAAACAGCCGTTGGATCAAAATGCGCCGTAAAACTTGTATTTTTAAATTTGACGGTGCTAATTTTTTAGTTGACAAAATGTTTTGCTTCCCCGTAAAACACACAGTATATATGACTATGTGTAGGCATCCCCGCAACTAGCAATTTTTAATAGAAGGGACAAAAACATCTATAGAGAGGGTGGATTAGATTTTCTCCGCTCGTTAAACGTTGCACAAAAGTTTTTCGCTCAGAGAAAGACGAAGAAGTCTGCACCCAGACGCGGATCCGCCCGCGCCACCCATTGGTCCGGCTGAGTGCGTAGTAAACAAAAAACTTCGAAGTTATTATCTCAAACTGCAGTATATGTGTGAAATTTTTGTCGAAGTACACTACATCTGTCATTGTACATTTGCAATCGAGTTGTGTACAAAATACACTGTATATAACCTCCGTGGAAAGGCTAATATTTACAACAACGATGTTGAGTATTAAAAGCAACAACAAATCAAACGTAGTAAATTATTAAAAAGTCAAAGAATGTATGAAAACCAAGAACTTACGTTTCTTGGTCGAAAATAAATTGATATTTGTGATTAAATTAAAAGACTGCCGCCTAAGTGGCTGAATAAGAAAATCACCAGAAACTAAACATACCTGCCTCGTTGTAATATTACACAGAGCTGTTTTCCTAAACCCACCCACATATTGTTTCTGAATACGTATGGTAGCCTGGCCCGTTAGGCAAGCGAAGTCAGAAAGGGTGCTCAGTCTCCATGGAAAAATTTTCCTCTTCCGCCTACAGAATTTTAAACCTTGCTTCTAAGTCAACAAAAACCCTTGTATGCCCCTTTGGAAAAATTTTTTAGCCCCCTTTGCAAGGTGAGCTGGCTACGGGTCTGATTGCCGCTGGCAGTATATTGGGTTGGGGTGTGCATCTGAGGTCGATTTTTGACCAACTCCAGCTGGCAATATGACATTTCGAAATTTAGCAACTGGTGATTGAAATAGTGTACAACCGTAGGTGACAAATATAGGAGCCTCAGGCCATCAAAATTTGCCACAACCGGGGGTTAAGAAAATTAGGTAATTAAAGTTATATATACTTTGAATTTGCTATCTTCATCAATATATGTAATCTATCAAACGTTGCAACAATTTGTTTCTGTGCTTCATATTTCAAAATTTCGAAACTTTCACCAAACATTCCAAACAAACACGCTTAATAACGACTTAACTTTAATTAAAATACAAAAACCTTCACTGCAAAAATTGTCGCAGTTGCCGATACTAATTTTACCAAAGGTCTGGTACAGCCGGAAATCGATGTCCAACTGGCAGATCCAATAAGGAAACCCTGAGACTTCGGCTCTCATCCTTCGAAAACAAATAAAAACCAAGACATTGTATTCCGGTTTTGCATTAAAATGGCGTTCGGCGTTTAGCTACGCTGCATTTGCAACTTTTTTTAAACATACTGAATTCATTCAAAGATGCGGTTCATATAAAAATATTGGTTTTGTACTCTCTGGTGTGCATTGTATAGAATACCGTTAATGTAAACTGTTGTATTTATTGTAAATTTGAACTTGGGGAATATAAATTTCGTTACGCACATGACGAACATCATAAAAATTGAAATTTGCCTCAAAAAATTGCTCCGATTACATCCTGGTAAAGGTCCGCACGAATTCTAATAATCTGGTTACCGTATTGACCCGAATAAGAAGGCGATTTGATATTTATTTTGCTTCTTCGAATGGAATACCATGTTATTAAGCATTTTTGTTGTTTGCCATGACCGTTAACTGTTTTTCTGCATTTAATAAAGTTAGTGCAATTTGTCTGAGCGTCTATTAAATATTTAAGCAGTCTAGGCCAGTCTTGTACGTTTGGTTTCTTTTACAGACTCTAAAACTACGACACAAGGACCCTATCTACTAATAGAAAACTCTGATTAGAGGTACAGACTCCTCTTGATTAGGGCTCATAATTCACCCTCTTACAATCCCCTGCTTCTAGGGTCAACACTGTACCCAATTTTATGAAAAAATTGTCGATGCCCACAAAATTAATTTTCACATCTTCCTGCAGTACGTACCCTTGCATAATCTACTCACAATTTTAAAACAAGGAGAAAATGTAAATTAAAAATTCAAAGTCACTTTAATAGACCGTACAAAACCGTTAAACAAATACAATGTAGGTTTATTTCATTTGCTCAATGCAGAATCGGACGCAATCAAAACGGCGCTATTTTATATATCAACAACACAAAATATGACTATTTAACTGGGCCAATCGTAGCCAGAGACTCGCGGTAAACCTCCAACTAAGAATTTAATTTAAACCTTTAAAATATGATCAGATATCCATGAACTCGGTTGTTTTATGTACAGTAAAATGTCGCTAGTTTAATTTGGTAGAACCAGTCATCTGTCAACCATTAAATGCCTCACTGTTGAAACACACATATAGTCGACGAAAAATGCAGTTGGAGAGGCGAGCTACGTGGCGCAGTGGTAGAGCGCTCGCTTAAGGATCCATAGGCTGAGAGTTCAATTCCCGCTCTAGCCCGCTTTTCCAGCTGCTTAGTAGAAAGGTCTGATGTCCCGGTTCCTACCTAGACTGACAAGTTATAGTATCTGACCCTTCTAAATTTGGGATAAGGCCTTGTCTTTGGTGCAGCAGCTGATCTAAAACGGTAGGCACGTACGCGGCGGCACAGGTATAATGGGTCTGATTGCGCTAAAAGCGCTAAATTTTTTGAACCACCTGAGCTGGGGCCTAGGCCAAAGCCACTGAGGGATCTGTATACCAGCCAAAATATCCAACAGTAATACTCCACGGACCGTAAGATTTCCTGAGCTATGTGGGCTTTTAAAAACCACTGAAATTACTCATTTACTGCATCCAACAACACACATGACACTGCAACAAATTCAACATAATGTAAAATTTAAAAACTATGCATATGCATTGAACTCGTGTGCATTTTGATGTATTTTATTGCGGTATAGTTCATTCGTAACACTTAACAGGTTTCAAGCAAGGGCTCATACACGAGGCGGCAAACTAGAATTTTCAGAGAAGCGAGAGCAATGGTATCTTTACGAAAAGACACTTACACATGGTATTGTACACTTTTGTCACAGTTAGATTAGTGCTTAGGCCTATACAAAAATCTTACGTACTATATTGACCCGAATAAGAAGGGGGTAATAAGAGGAGGGGTGTCCCCATTTTTGTCCGAATCAATAGGAGTCCGTATCCCTAATAAGAGTCCATAAGCGGATAGAGTCCCTAAACCCTAATTGGAGTCCATAAATGTCAACCCTAATTGTAGCGCATAAATGACTCCAGGACCAAATAATTTGAGTTCGAAACTTTAAGGCGTACTTAAATTTTGAAAGTACATTCCCAAGTATAACCTTGTATTATCGCTCAAGCTATTGACACAAGGCAAAAAACGTTTAATTTAACGGATAATTGCAGTACCGGATATATATCAGTAACGAAGGGCGGCGGAGCGTGGGTTAAAAATAAATAACAGTCCGTAACCGAACAACGAGGGGGGTACCCTCTGAAGAGGCCGAATAAATATCAGTCCCCTCTTACTCGGGTCAATACAGTATATGTATATCTCTTACTGAACTTCATTCTAAAGTCTACGCGTGCATGGGTGGAAACGCTCCACTTCACTTTCCCGGACGCCGCCACGCGCCGCTGAACTCCACAGCGCACCATGGACGCCCACTCAGGCCGCCGCACGCCGTTATGCGTTGCTAACGAAAATACAGACAAAATCTATTTGGTGGTGACGCAATACTTTACCGATATGAAAGCCAAATTCGATACAATCGACTTGAGGTTGTGACTATTATGCCAGTTTAAAACCAATTTTGGATACAAAAAGACTACACTTCGAAAGGGAAAGCTAATGTTATCGAGAGGGCAGCATTGTTGACTAATTCTGTATACCTAATGCAAATCATACACAAAATTGACACTTTTGTGATATATCGAGGGAGTTCAGGGATACTTTTGAGGAGGGGGAGCTACAAAGATTTGACTGGTAACCGCCGCATGTTAGTGCGATTACTGTCGCAACCAGAAACTTGTAAAATGTGAAACAGAAACGGAAACCAGATATTAACCTTAAAATGTACAAAAATATCGACAGAGAAGTCTAGTGAGATGGTGAAACTGGTTAATACACCAAATTATTATTATTATTATTTCCAATTTTTTTACAAATGTTCATTCAGCTCGGGAAGACGGTGTAAACTCAGGCAGGAAAAATGATATTTGATTCATTAAATAACCTTAGTGTCATAGGTTTTTTGAAGCTAATTCAAATGGTAAAAATTTGCTTATTAGTTTGCTGAATTTCTCGGCCCGTATTGTCAATAATGTTTGTGCATAATACCTAATCACCAGATAAGGGTTGCGTTATACTTGACGTGCGACGCCGGCCGCCACCGTCCGTCACTACACGGTATCGTACGTGAGTTATTTGCGCACGATACCGTACGGTAACGGACGGCGCCGTACGGGAGACGCACGGTGACGGACTGCGCCGAACGGGTGGCGCACGTGGACGGACGGCGCTGTGCGGTTGGCGGACGGTGACGGACGACACCGATCAGGTGACGGACGTCGCCGGGCGTCAACAAAAGTATAGCGCAACCATTACGATGAACGGATCCCGATATTTCTAACAAAAAAGTTTAGATTCGAAATTTAGCACAATCTTTTAAAAAAACTATCGCCTACCGGCTATAGATGCCATACTCAATTTCGAATTTGTTTCGTCAGCTTAAGCTGATTTTACACTGAGGTACATTCGTAGATATTTAACCTCGGATTTTGCACTTCACAGAATATCCGACATGCCCGTAGCCAGCTCAACATGCTAGGGTGCTAAAATTTTCAAAAGGGGCACGCAAGAAATTAAAATGACTTTCTGCAAAGTTTGAAAGTTTTAAGGTAATCTCACTGGGTCGTTCCTGGTTGCAGGCCCGACCGCTGACGACAGCCAGCCTGGAATCAACCAACATCGTAGTCTTTGATAAACATCGCATATACATCAGAAATAGTATTATATGAAAACTTTTCGTCATTTTCGTAAACATACTCAAAGAAGTAAAAGCAAACTGTACGTAACATGTATACAAATATTTGATGCATGCAATTGCAGTTGCACTAGACATGTGCACATATCGGAAGAATATGAGAAAATTCATCGCGCATACAATACAGAAATGCTGTTTGCAAATATTCCAACATAAAGGCCGAAACATTTTGGATTAAAAAGTCATATGGACACTTTTTGCAGTAAGTTAGAAACACTAATCGTCGATGATGACTCTGTACATAAGAGCATGCAACTGGGTACATATTCGGTACAAAGAATGTATTCAGCACGCGTTACATTTGTGCCTGAACCACCGTTCCCCGACTCGCGGTAATACATGGAAAGACACACCTATGCTACGCCTCGTGCGACGGCCCTTTGCAGTTGGCCGAGGCACCCAAGCCGTTCGCCGAAGCCATAGAATAATTCAATTTTTAAATTCTGTGGATTCAATGTTTAGACTTGTCAAAAGATAATTTTTAGAAAATGCGCAGTGCCACGCGGGCGGTTCATTCTGGGTCGTTGCGCGGGACAGAAAGTATAGCGTAGATGGGGCAAGTCTCCTCTCGGAGGCAGGATTGTTCTAACATCGGCACTGGCAACATACATGTGCGTGTTGCAGTATCAGTCATTGATCAAGGACAAGATTTTGGTGATCAGTGAAATGTAACATTGCCATTCGTACTATAATAGTGTTAATGTTACCCGAACAGGATTTATTTAGTTATGTTTTAAAATTAGTTTCCACTAATTAATAAACTTTTTTATGTATTATATAAAAGCCTTAGCTAGCCTAAACCTAACAACTTGCCAATGCCTGACCTTATTTAATATGGTTCCAATTGATTTGCCTGTGTAATATTATTCCAAAGATCTAAATTAACACGCAGTGTAAAATTCCAATGAGTTGATTAATCAATTCAGCTCGCTAGTTGGTTACTTGTGAGTTAATATCACTAAACATTAACTCACTCTGAGTTGAGCTGATTCTCACTCCGAATTGAGTTAAGTCTGGGTGAGTTGATTAATTAAGCCAGAATGAATTGAATCAAGTCAAAATTCTGAGATCATTTAGTCCTAACTCAAACTGAGTGATTCAACTCATTCTGAGTTAAAATCAACTCACTGAATTTTACAGTGCAGTAGCGAAGCTCCATTAAAGGATGTACTTTAAAATAACTGATTGCATTCTTCTGCGAAATTTATAATTAGCAGGCACAGATCATGTTGTTGTCGTTTTTGTTGCTGTTGTTCTGTGTCGTCCAAAATGGGCTAAATTTGAAAATTTTACATATTTGAGCTTCTCTTGACCTCCATTGGTTGATTCACACCCAAATTTAGTTTTTTGAAAAAAGTATCAGGTTATGAATGCCACAATGGAAAAGCTGTGTTAATTCTGAAACCAGTGGAGCCGCTGGATCACTGCTCGTGCGTTCAAACGTCCTCCGATCCCACGAGTTTGATTCTGATCCTCCCGAAAATATCAATCTCAGCAAAAATTGCAAAATGTTGGACCTTATAAGTGAACCCATGCAAATGCTGCGGCTAGCGTATCCGAAGCCTCCCCTCCATCGGCGAAATAGGCCCCGTCGTTAACAATCATCAGGTTGCGGCAGTTGATGAGATTAGTTTGAAGTAAAAGTGCAGACAAGCGAGCGTAACGAGCGAGAAACTATTTTTATTAGAACCTGCATGTTACTCTAATGCCTGTGAAGTGTCTTCAGAAGTTAAAAGCTTCCGCACGCAGATAGAAAAGTCATGAAAAATTCGCAACCGCAGCGAGGGAGGCAGCAGACGCATTTCAAACTGTGGCGGTTTTGTTTAAACTGGCTGGGAAGGGTTCCTATTAGTGCTGGAGTCTCTTCAAATTTGGGCATGGAGGGTGGCCGTTTCAGCCATGTAGTGAATATTTATTTCGAATAGTCTTATCTGCCTTGCCGGCGGGCGCGTTCATCAACCAGACTGAGTCACAAACTTTATTTGAAAAAATATCAAAAACTTTCCTGCTTCGAGCAAATTCTAAAAATCAGTGTCAACGTAAAACCAGCAAACGTAAAATGTTCAAAAATGAACTTTATCTATGGTTCAAGTATACTACATTTTGTGTAAACTTCGAGTAAATATATAGTTTTTTCTTCGCGTTATCAGCGATAAATTTAGCCCTAAGTTTTGCGTTTTTAACTATTTTTCGTACGATTATGCGAGGTTCACGTTACCGATTGTGCGCTTGGGACCTGTCTTGTCACCTACCCATAGCAGGAGGTAGAAACAACCTATATGAATAGGTTGCTAGCTAGCTACTACCCATATGGGTTCCTTACGTATGTAGCTATGGGTAGCTAACCTTCGGTTTGTTACCCATATGGGTACCTTGCGTTTGTTTTAACAATATTTATAGTTTGCGTAATTTTTTAGATTTTTTCCAAAGATATATTGTAAAAAAAGACTAAACCAGACTTGTAAAACAAAACTCACTGTACTGAGTCGTTTTAAAGCGCAAGCTTGAAAGTGCATTATGTTGACATCTATATAGGCTACGAGTAGACAGCTTGACTCTACCCATATGGGTAGGTCAATATATCAAAAACCTAGCTATGTGCAACATTTTATTTTCTGTTGGTATCCATATGGGTAACAAAAAAGTTAGTGTGTACCGCTATGGGCACAGTGACAAATCCGGTACCAAACGCACAATTGGTAACGTGAACTCCGCATTAACAGGTCATAATTAAAACTTTTTTAAAAAAGCCATTGAAGGCCCGGCTATGCCGTCTTTCCGTAATAGGGCGGTTCCTATTTACGCAGCTAAAAACTGTGTTTAAAACCCTTTCGACATTCGGGACTTGGTGAGGAACAGAAACGTAGCCAGCCAGGGTGCCAAAAGGGTCATAATCCCTATAATTACTTTTGCAAATTTGGTTTCAGTTATTAACCTTTACAAGCAGACCCTAAAAGGGTCAGAGACGGGTGCGTACATCTTGTGTTCATTGGTTCAACCATATAAATGATTAAGGAACATGAGAAAATAGTGCTAAAAAATTTCTCGCTCCCAAATTTTTCTAAAAATAATGCTTAACCCAACCTGATATGAAATATTCACACAACTAACGAAAAAGGAGCCCGGGGAAAACTCGGACAACTTCGGATCCTACCTGCTTCTGCACTGCATAGTTGTGATTCTATACGTAGGAGATATTGCGAAACTCAGAAAAAAACAAATTTGTTTTACTGCTGAAGCAGTTTACGTTTGCAAGCCTAACATCATACTATACGTATATGACCGCACTATCCAAAAAATCCAAATCTCAATATTTATTGACTTAGCACCACGTAAATCTATAAAAAGTCGTTTTGCTGAAACATTGGACGTTTACACCCTTCAACTGAGTACTTTAAAAAACTGGACACTCAAAAAATACCACCGCTTTCTTTAAATGTCAACCCGGAGTAGACATCGATCCCCTGCGGCATAACCCACCAACGAGACAACCTGGTTACCCACTGAGCCACAGCGGCTGCTGAAGTTACTAAATTGTAGTGTCGTTTAAATATTTAACGCAAATCTGGTATTAAATGTACGTGCATTGCATATGTGGACATCTATATATTAAAGCTGGAACGCCCCACATACGTATTTTGGGCAACTTTTCAGCGTTAACGTATATATATGTGTATAAAATTTTTGTCAGCACTATGCAAAATAGGTACCTTGTATAAATGCAAAATTTTCAAACGTGTATAAGTCAGTGTTTATTAAAATAACATAGTGGAAGTTGGAACTATATAACGGTCTTGGAACACTGTAAATTTTGATACTATACACATACAGATAAATGAGGAACTCTATGTCCAAGATTAACTTCTTTAGTGCCGTAGGATATTATTCATGTTAAGCTAAAATCGTAGTTAGCAGACATTGTGGCATTTTCAAACAGCAATTAAAATGGAAGGCATTACCGCAAAGAATTGTTCTTTGGTAACACGATAGGACTGTTGCTGTAATCATGATTTTACGTATTGACAATTCTGGTGTGAAACGGGTCTGTAAAAGGTAGCCAAACCTGTTACATTATAAAAGTTGCACTTGTGCGAAACTACGGATTACTAGTATATACTATTTGTCAATGTAATGTAATATACGTGAAAATTAAGCCAAACATTTTCTACATAGAAGCCAAAAATAGGATTTCAGAAATCTGAGGGGTGCCCGGGTTAAAACCAAGGGTTCTATTCTACAGGATAACAATTGACAACTCCAATTTTTTATTAAAATTGTAAAGAGAAATTTGTATTCTAGATAACTATGTTTGAATCCTAAACAAATGCCATTTGATCGGATATTAAATATCTCAAAAATGTCAATAATTCTCTACCAGGTACCCGAGACACAAAGTACTTTTAAAAGAGACGGCAGCCAGGCCGTCTCAAAAATTACTTGATGTAGTAAAGTAATATATAATTGAAACCAAAGTCGATATAGTTAATTGATGTAGCTCTCTCCAATCCAGTCCGCATTGTGCTGTATTGAAAATCTCTAACTACACTAAACAGAATTTCTCAAACTTTTTTCTTATTTTAAATTGAGAGGGTACCTGGACACTCGGACCGGCATAGACAGAGAATTGTTTCCGTCATATCAATAAGTTATTATCTAGCGTTATCTTAACTCTATCATGCCCAAAAATTCAATAGCAACGGAAAATTTTTTATTTGAGTTAAAACACACAAGATAATAGTAGACAAACCGCGTAGAATTATTAATACTGAAATTAATTTTGGTGATCATCCGTTTATAAAAATCACATGAGATTTCCTTATCGCTGGTATTTTTATAGAATTGAGAAATATTTAAACCTTAACGCAAAACACATAAATGGGTACCGATATATATTTTTGAACGTATTAGGGTGACGTTATATTTGTCGTGCGGTGTTGTACGGTGCCACTCACCGCCACCCAACGCCGTCCGGTGCCGTCCGTCGTCGTTCTGCACCGTCCGTGCCGTCCATTATCGACAACGCCGCATGACAAACGTAAGGTGACAGACGACGCCGGACGTCAACAATGGGGCGTAACGAAAGTGTTATTCTAGAAACTGCAAAGTCTAATGGTTACGCTATACTTTATTGACGTCCGGCGCCGTGTGTCATTCGTCCGTCACAAGTCCGACGCCGTCCGTCACGCGTACTTTTAGCTCTAAACTGGATGTCTATATTGCGGTAAATAATCCCGATATGACGTTTTCCGGGTTAGCAAATAATCAAGAATGGTCCTGCTGGAGCGACCTACTTGCAGCAGTGTTGCGCTAAAACAAAAATATTAGAGTCGTCCAACTCCAGCCCGGCAAACTGTGTCTAATGATGAGTAATTTTACACTTTCTGACAAAGAATTTATCGGTTCCAAAGTGGAGAGTTGTGACCTATTTTTCAAAAATTCAAATTTGATTATGGAATGGTCAGGATAGGTCATGAAAAGACAGATGTATGAAAATTTTCGAAATCGAAAGATTTTTGGGCAAATATTGGCCGGCAGTGTACAACCGGAAGTCTGCCTCCGGCTATGGGTCCGGTAGAAAATCGACCGCCGGCTCCGGTAGAATTTCTGCCTGAGGTCTCGGTAATTTTGGTAGTCAGATTTTAGGCAGATTTACAAAATATATCTGTTTGGCGCGTTTCGTTTTAACTTTTGGCATACTTTTGAGGAAAAAATTGCCGAGATTTCGTAAAATCTAAGCGTAAAACCAAATGATTTAACAACGCATTACATAAATGTGCTAAAATTCACATATTAAACATCATTTTAACTATATAATTTTGCCTCAACTGCGGCTTCACCACCGGCTCCGGCTAGTTTTGTTCAACTCCGGCTCTGGCTCTGGTATTTTCACCTCCGGTTACACCCTGCTGACTGGAGATAAGAAGACCGTAGCATTGTATCTTCACAGAATCAAACATACCTCTTTACTGCACAAAAGTCCACCCATGAGCACCTGAAAGTCAAGTAGCATTTGAATCTCTATTGTGCCGGCATTACATCTGGAAGTATGGGTTGCTTCGAAGTGTTGTTTGGTGGTTTGTATACCGAAAATTTGCATAAAAATAAGTTGTATCTCATACCTAAGTCGCACTGATGGAACTTACGTTTGTAGGTTACACACGGAATTTCACACCGGTAGGGATGCTTTGCGCCGGTCAGGGTCGTTCAGCGGTTGGCGAATATTTTTCATACTTATATTTTCTTGCCCGTGCTTTGAAAAGTATTTAGCCTGTACATATATTTACGGGTTTACGCTCAGTCGTGGCATGGCTTCAAGGCAGGATATCACCGAATCCACAACTTCACCGATTCCGAATTAGATTTTGAGCTTATGCGATTTTCCCGGATCCGAACCTAACATCGAAAAGTGTTTTATACACATAAAAGTATTTTATAAAACTGAACTCGTAACCGTTTGACATGCCGAACAAGCACGTCTAATTTTCAGGTAATTGAAACATGTGAACGTTGAAACATCGAATGCCGAAATCATTGAGACACTGAGTAAAGATCGAGAATCGCAAGAACTAAAATTTCCGGAATAGTTCGTTCAAAACTAAATTCAAACAAACGAACAGGTACACTTCCGAATCTTGCTGGATTTAGGCCTTTTGCAAAAGCGAATATGGAACTTTTGTTACCTCCTTCGCCCTGCTACAAAGCAACTGTAAAGTCACAAAAACATATTCGCGACAACAAACGAAAAAGTTATCATACACAAAGGCAACGAGAGAGCTACAATAACAGGGGAGTTGAACAACCACTGTTCCATCAAACCATAGCCATTCGAACTCTGGATGCTGGATGCATATTCAAATTGTATTTTTCTTTTTTAAAAATTCGGATTTTGTTTCATTTTTAAGAGTTCTCAATCCCTAGAGAAGTATTTTATTAGTGTTTAGACGGAAGTTTTTGAACATCCGTGCCTACACCCCTGGCCAAACACGTTCAGGGTATCTCAATCCCAACCTTGATAGGTATAAAACGATGTTCGACAAGAGCGTAGTTTAATTGCCAGCCTGCATACATTAAAGATTTATTTGAAGATGTTTACCTTGGACTTCGCTTTTTGAATATGCGATACTCTATTAACGATTAGACTGAAAACAAGTCATGAATATTTGATTTGATTTGAAAAATATTCCGTAGTTTTGAACGGTATTAAATGCAATACACTCCGTTGTTACCAGAAACTTTTTATTAAAATATAATTTTTTGAATAATCTTCACAACTTTCTATCTGTATCTTCGTGTGAAAGATTGTAAATTGCCACAAGATGTTATAATCAAATCATAAACTTACCAGCAGATGGTAATCGCACAACGCTAATAAGCAGTTGAGGTACAAAGCACACATTTTGTTTTAAAGCATCCTATTTTTCTTAGTACCGTCCGACTGATGCTAATACGCCTTGAGCCCATGTTTTATAAACATCAGGCGGAACGTTTTTCTGCAAGACTAGAATAAAACAAGCTTAAGCTTTAGACTAATGTTTTGCTTAGACATAGGTATTAGCTTATTTTTGCGCCTAAGCCTAGGGTAATAGGCTTAGGAATATGCGTATACTAGTGTTACAGCCCTGTTATATACATTGGCAGTAGCTTGAAGCAATCTTTTCGGCTGCTGTTAATGCTGTAGTCGGCTAAACTTGAGAATGATACACCTAAATTGAACTTTATCGCGCTTTAACGGAAAGAACACTCTAATTCAAGAGAGGTTATTAAATTTCATACAACGATTAAGCCGTCTCCACACGTGCAAGTTCTTGTTGCGCGTACTTGCAGCTGCAAATTGCACGCCGAACTTGCATTTTTCGTCAGCCAATGAGAAAGCTGCTGCAACAAAATCAGTGAACTTGCATTGTTATTCACACATGTAAACTCAATTCCTATAGCTATGATCTTCAATGAGTTATTGTCAGCTGCAAGTTTTTCGAACAGGATTTTAGACAAAATTTGCAAGTGCAAGTTACAGCTGCAAGTTCTTGCGGCAAAAGATTGCACGTGTGAATAGGCACTAACTCTTTTCATTGCCGATCCAATCCGCGGAACCAGGATTGCATCATATCGGAGCCGATCGCAAATTTCATAAATCGAATTGTTTTTGTTTCATATAATGGCACATGTAAAGATCAGGGGCGGTACGTTTTTCTGTGGGACAAGAATAGAGTATTATTAAGCGTTAGACTAATTTTTTGCTTGGCTTTGGCTTAGGCTTAGGCTTAGGAATAAACTCATTCTTACGCTTAGGCTTTAGCCTTAGGCGTAGGCTTAGGCTTAGGAATATGCTTATAATACAGTTCCGCCCCTGTTCCTTACATTGGCCCACATAATTAGCATTGTTAGTGATGTGGTCCATGCCGTGGATCGGATGATGTTGAAAATAATCAACGCTGCAATCTGATGCTGATTTATCAATACATGGCAGTCTGATTGCGATCCGCAGCCATAGTTCAAAACGCTCCGTGCGGACAGTAGTATTTGTAAATACAGTGAGATCACTGAATTCTGAAATAAAACAATTTTTCCAGCGGTTTGGCGTTAAACAGATGTACTGGCGTTTTGAACTGAGCAGACAAAATCTTTACGTTTACATATGCGCAACATTTGATTTCCGACTTTGTAAAAAATGTCGACTCGTTTGGAACTTTATCGATGTAAATCTGCTCGCTAAACTATGAAAATAGAGCTTAAATAATGAGCTTCTCTGGAAACTGAAAATATTCCGGTACTTTCATAGGTGAACGTAGCAAAATGACGAGTTAACTGCATTTATAGTCACTGGTTTGTAAAGTTGAGAATCCCGGTTAGCTGTACCAGTTCGGGTATTTTTCATCTTCGTCTGCAGGTCTGCACCCTCACGTATATTTGTGGTTCTCGCTTGCAAATTCTAGCCTAAACCCGCTTTACATGATCGCAGGTTTACGCTTTCTACCTATGCTGGATATTTTCATGCAATGGCATAAATTGCCAAATTGTTTTGGATTTGTTATTATTGATAATTGATAAAATGTCCTTTAGTTGTGAAACACACAGGCGACACAGATGCCTTGCAGGTATTAAAATCGATTCTTTGGTATTAATATTGAAATATTTAAACAGAACAATGTTTACCGTCTTTGGTGGGTTTTGTTCAATTTAAATATAAGCGTAGGCAATTTCGACTTAACTCGTAGCTAGCACGTTTTTTAATTATTTTGGTTGCTGTTTGTGGATCAAGAATCGTATATTTCATTTTTTATTATATTCGCAATTGACTTTTTCGTTTTTATTTTACTTTTTGTCGCCAATGTAAAATGTAAACAATTCGTCAAGCGAAATATATGTCCAATGCAAGCAAACATTTGCTGTTTTCAGATAGTTTTTATCTGATATAATGGACTGTGCCAGAACAATGAATCGGGTTTGCACGAGGGGCTCAGTATTGAAAAATAAAAATTAATTGTAAGATCAGCGGCGGAACGTTTTTCTGTGGGACTGCAATATAACAAGATTAAGCTTTAGACTAATTGCTTTGCCAATAGGCTTATGCTTTGGTTTAAGTGCATTCTTACGCCTACGCTTAGGCTCAGGATTAAGACGAATATGCTTATACTATTGTCACGGCCCTGTTTTATACACTAGCCCTCCATATACGTGCGTATATAGAAAATTACAATATAGCCCGGATGAGGGGTAACTGCCCATCTTGCACATTCCTGCAGGAGTACATGACCGTTATGTTTTCTCAGTAATAGGTAAACGCCTTCGCAAAGGTTAAAAATGTAATAAAATCATCGGAGCCACTTGTTCTATATTTTTTTGTTGAATTGGTTATCTGGCAATCGCTGTTGCGTTGTATTCCTAAACGTTCTGTGTTATTCACTGGTCAGCTTTATGACCAATGCTTGTAAGGGCCTACGTTTAATATCGCAGATGCTTAAAATGAACAGCGTGTTATTAATCGGTAACTTTGTAAGTTTAACAAATACTCCCAATACTTTCAGACACTGTCTTCTATTTAGCATGTATTACGATGCTTTTATCAAACGAGCAGTTTTATGTTTATGATAATTTTTGACATGTTCGGTGCAGTTCACAATTCAACCAGACTTGGACTAAAAGTGCCGTTCATAATATAAATTTCAACCGCGCAAGTAAAAGTTTCGCAGGCAAATTGTTATCAATCAACCGTTATACCTAACTTAACGAAATTTTTCCGTCGACCCTACCTAAATAAACGTCACAAATTGATTTGTGACGCCGCGTTAAGGTAGGGTCAGTATTTTTAAAAGAACCCTCTGCCACCCGTTGTTAACAACTATGCAGCAAAATTGCGTAAAGGTACAGAACCCGACAAAGCAGGACAGCATGGACAGCAGCGGGTATCGTTTGCAACTTGTGCAGTCACTCTACTGTGAGTTTAAGCCAACTCTCCTGTTGTACTGCACGTTTTGGCATATGTTCACAAGTATTTTTGAGCAAGTCTTTCGCAAGGTTTGAAACTTAGACAATTTTTGCAAGTAGGATTGAGGACACATATGCTTCAACTTTAAGTACATACGGTGGAAGCTCTATTCGCTTTGGTATTCCTTGTGTTGAATCAAGTTCTTCGAGAATTAAACTTGCATATAGTTAAAAATGCTAGAACGAACATAAAAACGCTGAAATATTTAACTTTTAGTTTTATTCGCTATTTTTGTGGGGACTACTGGGGACACCTGGAGACCAGAGCGGCTAGAATTAATGCTTGGTACGGCTGGTGCGGCCGAAACAGCCGCCACCGCAGACCACCGCACTTTCATCTCTGCGAGAGTTCCACCTGCCCTGCGGTCTAGCCGGGTCCCAGGAGATTCATTGAGGTTTCAAAACATTTTTAGGGCCCTTGTGATCCAGCGAGGCCTCGTGTTGCTCGCAGGGGTCCTCGTAAAAATTATCCATTTATAGCTAAAGACTACACAAAATCGTATGAACATAATAAACCGCATTTGTCTAATAAAATAAAACAAAAAACACCTAAACAACAATGTTCTTTCTAAGAAAATCAAATCAACAATTTTCTATGTATGAGAACATTCAATATACATACGGTACGTAAATATGTAAATCTGCTGGAAGGCCGCGTAAAAGTCGTACGTGTGGCGTTCCAGCTTTAATAATATAGATTTAACTTCAACCCGTTTCTGAATTCACGTACGGACATTTCTCGTGAAACGTTCAAATGACACTGAAAACGAATTCGTTGTTGTTCTTTAAAATCCCGCTAATAATCGTAATTTGTTGCTTTGTCATAAAGTGTTCAAAACTTTCGAACCATTCAATGTTATGCTACGGGTGGTGTGTAACTGCGTGCAAAACAAATGAGTCAGACTGGGTGAGCGAAAAAGATACAATACGGTTCATAACACGTGTTTTATACGTACTCTTGCGCCAATATAAAGTTGGTTGAAACCTATATTTAATGTTTCTGTGACAAAGGCGCTCTCTGAATACATAACGTATTGGACAAATTATTGTTTTTCACTTTTACATAAAATCTATTGTCAATTCTGTTTTACCACCTGAATTATAATGCCCCCGTTCTATAACTTTGCGTGCATTCCGCACATGCAATGCCATGCCACTACCGTTTGAAATAGACAGTATAAATGTAAATATTGTTTACAAAAAGCCATTTTCGTCGGATTACTTGCAACGCAAATTGATGGTCATTCAAGCGTTTCCGACTGCGATGTAGTGAACAAATCCTAAGACGTAAAATTTAAATTTTGGCGGAAAAATACAAATTTTTGCGGCAAAATGGAATTTGAATAAAATTAAAATTTTAGATGGAAAACGTATGTTTCGGAATACAAATCAAAATCTTGAACGAAATGACAGTTTTGAAGAAATTAAATTTGGTATTTAGTTCAATAATTTTTAAGCTAAGCACTCATACATCTATTACCTATATCATACAGGCTTAGGCTTAGGCTTAGGCTTAGGCTTAGGCTTAGGCTTAGGCTTAGGCTTAGGCTTAGGCTTAGGCTTAGGCTTAGGCTTAGGCTTAGGCTTAGGGTCCTCTGTATGGACACTACAGAAAACATTATATAATCCGTGCAGCTACGGTCGTTGCATCAGCGAAGCATACTCATTTATAGCGTGTGAAAGACATACATCAAACGCTTAGCATTTATTTCAACTGTGTCAGAAAGAAAGCACTGAGTAGTACAGGTGGACGTTAAATGTTGTAAAAGGTCAGAAAAAATTTGTCTTGCTTGGAGCATTTTTTATCCGTAGTCAACAGCATTTGCTCACCGTTAAACATAATCAACTGTTTTTGTTTCAGAAAACATTTCTGTGTGAATCAAAGTGTCAGGAAGTAGAGAACATTTTGGAATACTGTGTAAGTTTACGTGTTGCATTATTACTTCTATTTTATTGCTGATTAGCAATCAATCACCATTGATATAAATATAAACTACGTGTGCGCGTATCCGAAAACCAATATGTATCCGGATAAATTGATTTTGTGTAAAAAATAATTTTTGGGATATAAATTGAATTTTTTCACAACTAAAATAGCATGATTTGACCGAAACGAAATTCTGCATTCAAACCTGGAGTCAAAATTTTTAACAAAATTTTTGACCATTTTTAGTAAGTTTGTTTTTTGGTGTATAATGTTTGTAAAATTTAGAACTGTGTGACTTTAGTGTTAGAAAAGTTTTTATATACTTCGGTACGATGTCCAGATAAATATCCGGTAAGAATTGCTAGATATTCGGATATGGAAAAATATCCTAATTTAACTACAGTTGATGCAAAAACTTAAATAATTTTAGTATCTCATGTTTGCATGGTTTTTTTTCTTTGTAGCAATTTTACAAATGTTGGCATCTGTGTCGAACTACGATTGAAAGAATTGCTGGCGCAAAGATCAATGCAAGTAAGGTACAATAGAAATATTTTCGCCAAATAAACTACACAAGGGTCAATTGGGCACGCCCAATTATCACTCTAATACATGGTACTGTTGTTGAAATCGAAATTTGTACATTTAACGCCGTAGAGTATCATTTAGTTTAATGATGGTTTTGTAAATGAGATAAAGTCTAGGTGGACTACAAAACCGCTTTACTGGCTGTCGCGAGCACCTGAGGCTTTGTAAAATCTGTTTTTGAGCATTCCCTGCAGTATGTGCACTAAGTATACATGATTGTTTGATTCGTTCAAAGATTTGCACGTTAAATGTTACCTCAAATTCGTCTTATAATCCGGTCAAAAAATATTTGTCCGGTTTTCCATGAAAATTTTCAAAACTTATAAAAGTCCACAATTACCAATCTCAGCAGGCATAGCACAAATAATATTTTGTCTTGCTGTTGCAATTGTGTTTGTGATTTACTGTTCAAAATTCTATGGTAGTTCGTTATATGTTTAGTCCACTGGTGCTGTACATCTCCTGTCATTAATATAGTATAAGGATTTGTGTGCCGTTATTAATTCGAACTCTGTATGCGCTGTCGTTAACGTAATTTAAAAAATTCTGATTCTCTGTCGTGGCCACCGATGCGGGCATTGATACTCATTTTGACTATTAGAAATGTGACCGCTGTAGTGGTTTTATAATTAAAGTGCATGTTGAATTTTTAATGGTAACTAGTTACTGGTGCAAGCCTAGGGAAAGTAGGTGTGAACAGTATCAGGCTGATAACCTACCAAAAATATGAAATGTCAGACACATAACTGTAAACTGGAACTCTCCTAAGTTTGCAAAATATCAATATTGTATTGCAAAATATCAATATTGTAGTGCATTTCAGCTGCTCCCTATATGTCAATTTACAATTTATCGTTGGCCGAAAACTCAAGCCCATACAATATAAATATATCATGGAGCGTAAATGAAGAATTTGAATACAATCGAATTGCACTGTATATCAGAGAGCGTCCAAAATCTGCAATTGTTTGGCTTCAAAAGTACTTTGTAAGCAAAAAGTAGTGTCATTTCATCGAATGTTAGCATTTTCATTCATCAGTTGGAGCATATCCAAGATTTTGTTTCGAGGAATTAACACCTCATGTTCAAGGTTTTGCGAGCGTGCGAACTAAGCAGGAAAACTTTTTGACCGCTAGAATTCAATGGATGTTCAGAAAGCATGCAAAAACACTATTTTTTGTGCTTTCGGCTGTTAATTTCGGAATGAACTTATATCCCCAATTAATAGTGCACAATGCATTATGCCTACTTTCGTCAATACAACATCGTCTTGAATATTTTTATATTAACATATTTACGTCAGAATATTTGCTCTGCAAGTTATGGTGACTTGGTCCACCATTACCTAGCTAACTATCTTAGAAGTTATGCTGTCACCGATGTCGAGAATATGGCCCTTATTCTGGTTTGCAGTGGCTACAGAAGACAACATGGTATATGTTTGAAAAACCGCGACTTTGCAGTGATTACGCATTTGAAGTGGCTGGTGCCGGTCCATACGGATACAGCGAATGGTCAGAGACTGTACATAGTTCCAGTTGGATAAATCTATTCACATCAAGTAAGAATGTTCGCGATTTGTAGTCTATTCAATATTCTAGCGTATTTTTGGTTTTGATCTCATGAACTTTCGACAAGTCCTTAATTGGTGTATTTTGATGGCGACCGGACCAAAAGCGGTGGACACATCGCCTCCTGACCAATGACCGCGTGCCAAAAGACAGCCTTAACAAAATACCGTCCGGACCAAAATTCCTGCTAAGTATGCGCCGACATTTCAACTTGTCTGCAACTTCAAAAGGCGCTTCGTTAAATCGTCTTCAGAACCGAAACACGGTAACTATTTTGAACTGAAATATTTGAAAATATACAAATATAAATTTGCAGTTTTATGTCTACAGATGCATTAATACAGCAGAAATATTTCAAGTTTAGATTCAGACTAAACCCAGTGGAAGCAATACTTTCAAATGAAACCAGAATCTAAAGTGTAAACAACATCAGTTGATATATTTTAACTTTTGAAGGTCTAGTTTTTGGCATTGTTCGCCGAACCGCATGGACTCGTCATCACACTCCCTGTGGCCGGCCCGGCCTCGCCGCTTGGGCCGGGTCTCAGGTACCTGGACGGTGTCCGGGGCCAAGGTTTGACAAAGGAACATCTTCAATGTAAGGCATTACAAATGAAATATAATTATGAGGATATTTTCACTAATCGGTCTTTTGTCAAACGTTGTCCAGACGGCTTTTCGTTCAGACGTCCTTTTGTCTATACGCCGTTCAATAATTATGCTATATCATAAATTCTTGATGTTACAAATATTACAGCAAGCTTGGCTAATCAAGTAAAATAAGTATCGCGTTGGAAACAGAAGAAATATGCCATTATGTTTTGTAGCTGTATCCTTTGCTGCGTATAGTACCTGTTTGCCAGTTAATACTTGGTATTCTGATTTAGCGAACTGTGGCAACTGGGGATTTGAAGATGTACGCAGTGAGAATAAAGTGCAAAATTTGCTAAACTTGCAGCTATGAGTCAAGGATTGAAACTAATAATACAAATCCTAACTGATGATAGGTGCTACATTCATTTATGAATACGGGCATGGGTTTATTTGGTGCGATGCTAAGCTCTATGAATCTAATTGGTCATAAGCTTCATTTATTAATTCGGTTGGCAGTATGTACGGTTGCTGGAACAGTGAGGAATAAAAACAATCATAATTTTTAATTTGCTTAGCTTTCACGTTCAAGCATACGCCAAAGATTACCAAACGAATTATGCTTAGCGTTAAATTTAAACTTGTGTTTGAAACATTGTTTTTTGGAGTTTTTATTGTTGCCATATCAATTTTCAGTGACGCCACCGCAGTGGACATCAACAAATGCTGTTATCACATTAAAATCTATGGAACTGCTCTCAGATCATGAAACTATAAATATCACGTGTCAACTTATGACTCCAATCGGTAGCTAACAATAGTTATAAGGCAAACATCGCTATTCTGTTTGGGAACAGTAATAATTTTTTTCAAATGAATTCAGAGCGTTTGAATGCCTTGAAACTGGATAATTATCAATTTGTGACTACTTAACTGTTGAAAATTAACCACTGAATCGTGAGCATATTTTACTTTCAGTGGGGTACTATTTTGCCGTGATTGCAACACTTAGTGTATTAAATTTTGAGACTAATTTTATTGCTTAGACTAACGTTTCTTCTTAGGTACAAGCTTTAGTTATAGGTTTTTACGCTGAGGCTTCTTTGGTTTATGCTTTAAGTAGCGGATACAAACTAAACTGGCTATAGCGTTAAGTATATGGGTATGCCATGAAAGTGAGTATTTGACCAGACAACACTGCAAAAACAAAGCAATTACACCAAATACGACATATGAAAATGGTGTGTGCCGGCTCTTGTATAGATCAGAGGGGTGTACCGTTTTTCCGTGGGATTGCAAGAAAGTAAGCTAAAGCTGTAGACTGTTTTTTGTGCAGGCTTACGCTTAGGCTTAGATAAATGCTTATGGTTAGGCTTTGGATTAGGCTTAACTTTAGGAGTATGCTTATCTACTGACTACGGCCATGAGCTATACACTGGCGTACGTACTTAATAGCATGGTGCATCGACACGTGCATTTTATTGCGAGAAGTTACTGTAGTGACCCGAATAACAAAGAGAGACTAATATTGATTTTGCCTCTCTAAAGGGTGCCCCCTGCTATTTGGTTACCGGATGTTATCTGTCAACACGCCCCTATGTTATTTAATAGTCCCCAACGTGCACTTGTTCCATTTTCTTTGATTTAAGTACTTATGTTTTTCAAGAATATACTTCTGATGCTTAGGCTTGTATGTATATTGGTACGTATACTTTGAGTATATGTACTCAGGAACCATATACAATTCTAATTACATTGAGCGAAGCTCGGAGTTTCGCGAAGTGTTTTATGTTTTGTACTCTGTGGTCGAAAAGTGGATGTCCGTCCGTCTGTCCGCCTGTCCGTCCGAAAGTAATCTCAGGAACCGCTGAACTGAGTTTGATTATTTTTTGTTTGAAAGCCAATTATCCTGGGGTGTGAACCTCGCATTGGGGTTTTAAAATTTAGCCGTTTATTAGCTACAGGCTAATTTGCATAATTAGTTGAGCCTAAATTAGTGTAACGGGCTCGGTTGGGACGATCGCTTCTGGTCAACTGCTATAAGCTGGTGTTAGTTGTATATGGCGAATAACGCAGCACTTTGCTGGCCGACCTGAGGTTGCGCAGTATCTCTCAAGCAAACCAGCGAAACAGCCTCGTTATTAGGCAATATGTTCTGGCTACCATATTCCCTTCGCACTGGCAGAGCTTGCTGTTCCGGAATTTCTCCATTAGGTGCTGACAACGCGTCATCCAACCCCCCGCCAGCAATTTCCACATCCTGACTAACCACTGACTCCTGCGCCATATTGCTTTTTGCACAGATGCCTACATTCATGTAAACCCAACCATTAGGGCGGTTATACAAATTAGTACTTTTGGGATGACAACAACTATTATAATGACTAGGTTATAGGGGCGTTATTTTTGCAAGGTTTTGAATAATTTCTGTGGTGGTTTTCGAGTATTATATTACGTGTCAGCTTTATTAGTTTTGGTATCCGGGCTGTCGATACGATACATAGGACGTCGAAGGTTAGTAACTGCCCACGGTAGCAGGCAGTTTGGTCTTCATCTGCCAATTTGAATGAGTGTAGCCGGGCAGTGGCAGAACCCCAATGCGGAATAAAATTACCATGCGAAAACATTCAGCCGGTTTCTGCGATCGCAGAGATTTTAGTGAGCTTCATATGGGTTTTTATTTTGAAGTTCATAACTGCCCTGTACAGATATATAGATGCGTCGCTAAAATCCTGGAGTTACAGTTTTTCTAATCTGTATTCAAAAAGATGTGTCGCTAATAACGGAACATTTCTTTTACTTGTACCTCGGTTATTTGTTGGTATGATTTCGCTAACACGTGTTAATGGTGTGTTACAAGGTTACGTTTTGAATTTCATACTAATAAAATGCTAACTCCACAGTGTTACAAGTGTAAAGTTATGCAACCTATCCCTCGGAGATCTCTAAGCCTAGGTGATCCACCCGCAAGGTGGGGTCTAAGCGTAGTTTCTAGACAAATCTCTTTCACACACTCGATTTTCTTTTTCTTGTCCAACGTCGTCGTATTCCTTTAATCTTTTCTTATAATCCTCCGTTCTAAAGTCTTTTTGTGCAACCCTCTGGGGTTGACCTTCTTTCTTATTTTCTCCAGTGTTTTTTCTAGTCACCCGCGGGCAACAAACTCCGTTCAATTGATTTTACCTGGAAATTAGGAGCGGATATAAGTTAACGATAGACACGGGGATTCAGATAATGGTTACTAGGTTTTAGCAGAAACTGTCGCCCGGTTGAACGGAGGCGACGAGAATTGTGTTTTAGCACATATTTTGTTGAAGCCCAATGTAGCTTTAAGTTTGTCATATACGTTGCATCAAAGCTCGCACTTTTCGTCGCTTGCACTGCGATGTTTTAGCCTTAATGCTATTTTGCGTTATGTGTGCTTCTTGCGTTAAAGGTTGTTCTGCCGAATCGGAAACATCACATTTCTGCTTTCCGGTTCCCTGATCTCCGGTAGGCTTTCCAGCGTACCTGGTTTTTTCGTTGCTCCGATTATACTCGTCCAACATCCACCCTGTGCTACGGGCCAATTTATGCCTCCGTACATTTACAGTTTTTACGGGTGTCCCTGCTGCGCGCGTCACCTGCTGTATTTTAGCTACTGTGATCAGCAATTTGAATTACCCGAAGTGGTCCCTTCCACAGTCTTGCTAACTTCTTACTTTTCTCTCGCCCAACGGCCGGTACATGCAAGTACGCCCGGTCATCCTCCATGAATGGTAGGTTGCGAGCTCTCTTATCATGTTGCACCTTTTGCCTAATTTGAGCAGTTTCAACAGACTGCCGCGCTAATTCCAAAGCTTTCTGTAAGCACATACTTAGTTCCGGCACAATTTCCGTCACCGCTATTGGTTCCGACCGTTCGAACAACAAATCAAAGGGCAATGCTGGGTCTCGACCGAAATTTAAGTAAAAAGGTGTCTCATTTGTTGACTCATGAACGCTGCAATGGCACGCAAAACACGCTTACGGCAATATTCTATCCCAATCGAATTGATTTGTCGCTATATACAGGCTAAGCATGGTTTCCACCGTTCGATTGAATCGTTCAATCATACCATCGCCAGCCGGATGATACGCCGTTGTAGTTAGCTTCCGAACACCCAGTAGATTGCTTGTTTCTCGCATTAGCTCAGAAACGTAATTTGCGCCTTGACCACTAAAAAATTTGGCCGGGACCCCGTACCGACAAACTGCTTGCTCAACAAATACCCTGGCCACGGTTACCGCCTTCATGTCCGGCAGTGCAGCACACTCAATCTATTCAGTAAAATAATCACCGAAAGTAATGATATACTTGTTGCCGTGTTCAGTTTGCGGGAGTCGACCCAAAATATCGCTTGCGATCATATACCAAGGACTTGATACGGGAATAGATTGCATTGGTATTATAGTCCAACGTGCTGGATTTTTCCTTGTTGCGCACGCTGTACATTCTTGACACCACTGCTTTACATCAGCATATACCGTTGGCCAATAATAGCGATCTGTTACTTTGCTCATCGTTTTGCGTATACCCAAATGACCTCCAAACAAACGATCATGGCACGCACATTGTGCCTGTTTCCGCAAAGAAGTTGGGAGATAAATTTGTTATCCACCTCGTACAGGGCTCCGGAGACTTCGTCTTCCGGTGCCAGTCTTTCTAACACCGCGCTAGCATAATCGTCTTCGGCTTGAAGCCGTGCAATTGTTAAAGCTTCGCCAACATCTGAAGCCTCCAATGATTCTATATCGATCACCATACTATTGATCAAATTTTTAGAAACTGTCGTGTGAATTGCTTCGGTACAAATTTGACATCGCTAAACCTCTTGACCGAACAGAGGCGTCATGCCAACTTCCTGCGGTCTTCGCCAGAGAGCGTCAGCATTTCAATATTTTCTTTTCCGGTGCGATGAACAATTCCAAAATCATAGGACTGTAGCATCAAACTCCAACGACAAAGGCGTCCGTGACCATCTTATATTGTGAGCAACCACTTCAACGGTCGGTGATCTGTTACTACGGTAAACCGGCGTCCGTACAAATAGGGTCGGAAATGCGGAATTGCCCAGACAACTGCCAACATTTCTCTTTCGATAACAGAATAGTTACGTTCTGGCTTTGACATGGTCCGACTTGCAAACGCAATTGGGTGTTCCTTATTATCAGTGGCAATTTGACTAATCACTGCCCCAATTGCCGCGTCACTTGCATCGATTTGAATGTAAAATGACTTTTCGAAATCAGGAAATACAAGTACTGGCACGGTTGTTAACGAGTGTTTAAGTTGTCTGAAGGCAGCGTCACACTCCTCTGTCCATCGGAATTTAATATTCTTGTTAAATCATGTAGCGGTCGTGCTATTTTCGCGAAACGCCAGATAAATTGTCTGTAATACGATGCCAATCCCATGAACCTTTGCACTTCCGTTGCTGATTTTGGAGTTGGCCAGTTAGTTATTTTTTCAATCTTTGACACTCTGGGAAATAACCGTCACCTGATAACACATGTCCTAAATACGGAACAGTTTTGCGGCCAAAAACATTTCTTCAAAAAATTCAACTTAAAATTGGCCAGCCGCAAACGTTAAAACACAGTTCGCAGACGGCTTAGCAACTGCTCTTGCGTTGTTCCCATGAGTAAAATGTTGTCCAAGTATACCAAGCAAAGTTTCCAGTCTAAACCAGCTAGAACCGATTCCATTACTCGTTGAAAAGTTGCTGGAGCGTTAGTGAGCCCAAACGGCAACTTATTAAATTGGAACAATCCTTCGTGTGACATAAATGCAGTTCGATCTTTACTGTTTGATCCATATCTATTTGATGATATCCACTCTGCATATCTAACGCACAGAAATATTTAGCAGTACCGAGAGACCCCAAAACATCGTCGATCCGTTTCATAGGGTAGCTGTCTCGCCGACTAACTGGATTCAGATTCCGATAATCAACACAGAATCGCGACGTACCATTTTTCTTAGGTACTAACACAACTGGGATGCCCATTCACTGGTTGATGGTTCTATGATTCCAATATCTAACATTTCTTGAATTTTCTTGAAAATAACGTCTCGCAAAGCAAAAGCTGTTCGATATGGTTTTTGCCGTATCGGCGCAGAATCTCCAGTTTCTATGCTATGTTTGACATCTGTTGCCGTTCCAAGATCGTGAACGCCGTCGGAAAAAATGTCTTCGAACTTAAAGTATTTGTTTCAACTGCTCGCGATATTCTTGATCCAATGCGCAATCTGATAGATCTAAATCACCAAATTTCTTTGTTACATGGTCACACATGAATACCGGACGCGCGATCCACGATTTGAAGTTGTTTGTCATCTAATTTGGCGTATGCGCACAGATTAGTACCATGGTACAACGTCACTGGCGCGGCAGTAGGATTCAATACGCGGACAGATACTTCCCTGTTTTTTCCAACTTTCACCACCGCTGCTGTAACAGTAACAGTATGGGGAATAGTAGTGCAGCATTGTTCCATCAGTAGTAATCGACCACATTGCTCAGCTGATTTTCCATCTATAATTGCCTCTGTTATAGGGGAATGGGTACAGTATTGTTAAGCGTAACACTTTGAGGAGTATAAGCGGTTCCCGATTGAACAGCAGATTGATTATTTGCCCATCAAACCGCATCTGATTCGTGATGTAATCAACACTAAAAGGACCAATATGCGCCAGAAAATCGCGTACTAAAATTAACAATTCAGAGAGACCATTAAACTCACTGTCCCCTAAACCCACGTTAACTTGGATAACTCCGAAGATGTTCATACAGTGCTCATTAGCTGACCGAACTTTCCTGTTGCTCACAAATCGAACTTTTTATTTTAATTTGTCGGCTGCCACTCTACTGATGAGCGATAGTTGAGCGCCAGTGTCTACGAGCGCTATTAACGAATTATTATCGACTTAAACTGCAACAGTTCCATCTCGTTTGTTTAAACTGTGAATGTTATTCAAGTTATACGGTCCAAAGTTAGTATCCTGGTGCTGAGTTGCCTGTGGAATGTTGGTACTGCCATCATTTCCGGGCTCGGTTGGGGCAATCACTGGTGGTCAACTGCTATAAGCTGGTGTTTGGCTAGGATGGACCAACAGCAGCTGTTGGTAGTTGCAAGCTGCAACAGTTTGCCTCGTTATTAGCCAGCGGTATCCGCGGCGTACCAACTGTAACAGTTGGCTGCAGCTCTAGATTACCCTAGCTTACCGCAACGGTAAGCTAACAGTATGAAATGCTACTCTGAAAAGCTTTATTATGTGCTACGCAGCTACCGATTAAAATCAAACGGAATGCTAAAACCCCACCTTTTTGCAATAATGCACAACTTATATACGTCCAACAACAGCCCGAGTTAAATGCCAACGAATTTGCCAAGTTCAGAAGTGCTAGCAAAACATTATAAAACTTCAATTCAGAATTTTAACATTTTCTTTAGTCAAAACAAAATGCGAAGAGCATGCAACAATATGAAAAGAGGGTGGTGAACCTAGAATTTAAGCGAGTGTCCTAAGCCTAGGGTGTTGCTTAGCTACCTCAGCCTAAATCATAGTTCTAGCATAGTTATATTGTCACAAATGACTTTCTACATTATTTCACTCATTATTACAGTTACAAGAATTCTAATTTCAGCACTCAAGGGTTTTTGGATATTGTTTACAACCTTCCAAAACCGATAAATGAATAGTTGGGTAATATCTAATTTCCATATTAGCTTGTTTCCGTGTGTTCGAGCTTCGCTCAATGCATGTAGTCCCACTACGACTGGTAAAGTCGTATAACCCATGTTCTTCGGGTCACTATGCGTTATACTGTCAAATGTTTGTTAAAAGTATTTTGTTCTTGTTTTTACAAGATTTTAGGCGTTATATGTCAACCGTATCTCATGTATATCCCATATTTTAAATAACTAAATCTTTGCAGGCTGGAAACCGGAGCATATTATTCCACTCGTTACACTCAAATCAGAGAAGTGTGATATAAGACCAACCACTGAGAAACTGGTATATTTTATGAATTTGTAAATTTTTCGGATTTTTTTATTTTTCCTTCACGACTATTAATTTTTGAAAAAAACAAGTATAAGCCTGATTCTTACGTAAAGTTTTCGCTACATTAATAACCAGCTTGCAAATTGCACGCAGAACTTGCATTTTTTATCAGCCAAAAAAGATAAAGCGGCTGCAGAAAATTTCGTGAACTTGCATGGATATTCATACATGTGAACTAAATTCCTAGCTATGATTTTGGCCAATGTTACTTTTAGGGCCGTAACAGTAGATTAAGCGTATTCCAAAGCCTAAGCCTAAGCCTAAGCCTAAAGCAAAGAAAATGTAGTCTAGCATGTAAGCCTACTCCTTTACAGACCCACCAGAAGCCGGAGGGCTGTAAAGGTAACATGGCCATGATTCTCAACGGATTATTTGCCATTGCCAGTTTTTCAGCGGGTTGGCCATAAGCTCACAAGTGCAAGATCCAGCTGCAAGTTCTCGCAAGAAAACCCTGCACGTGTGAATAGGGGTAAGAATTAGAAAAAACTTTGCTAGAAAACGCGGTAATGTTTTGAAAATAAATGGTTGGTTAGTAAATTAATAATAAGATGGTGAATTTTTAACATGATACAGTCATGGTGCGCCTAGGTTGATGAATTTTAAATGTGTGTTATTTTTTCGTTTCGAGTACTTCACAAATATGGCCTGTGTTATTGTTAAAGGCACAACAGTAGCGGAAG
>JASANG010003826.1:0-89435 GCA_030248215.1 Enoplolaimus lenunculus
ACCAATGTTACTTTAAGGCGCGTAACAGTAGGTTAAGTGTATTCCTAAGCATAGGACTAAGCGCTGCAAAAAAGTGTTTCTAAACCTAAGCCTAAGCCTAAGCAAAAAATGTAATCTATAATCTAAACCTACACTGTAAAAAATGGTGAGTCAAATTGACTCTCTCCGAAATAGGCTTTTCCTGACTACACAAACTGAGTCAAAATTCGACTCCGCCAGAGTCACATTCGACTAACTAAGTCCCACAGTGAGTTAAATTTGACTCACTTGTGTAGTCCGGAAAAGCCTATTTCGGAAAGAGTCAATTTCACTCATCATTTTTTGCAGTGTACTTATTTATAGACCCACCATAAACCTGAACTCTCCTAAAAGTAAAATGGGCCCGTCCATATGGATGGCGATGATTTGTTTCCCATTGAAATATAAATTGTCGGCGCTTCTTTGGTAGCTGCCCCTTCCGTTACCATGCGATGGTGTAACCCAAAAATGTCAAACGCTTTCAGACTGACCGCCAGCCAGCAGAATGCTTCTATTCGCATTGTAACGCGTACGTCATCGAAACAGATAGAGGCTAAAACTTTCACTTGATGCGAAATTTACATTCTAATTTTGTCGTCTAATTGTGACATAGACAGCTTGCAGTTTTTGATAGCCTAGCGTTGGCTTGCACCGGTGAAACGAGGAAAGTTAAAGTTCACTATTTCGATTAATTTGAAATCGCCAATGTTATTTTAATATTTCTTAATTGCACTGATTGACTTTAAGTTTTGAGGCTTCTGTCCAATTATATCTTCTGATACAGAAAACAGTAATAACTTTAAGTCTCATTGGGACAGTGGGGAATGCAGAAATATTAGATTGGGGGGATTTCAATGCGCACTTATTGTCAAAAAACGTGGCGAAATGCTATTATCGCGGTATAAAATCACACATTTGTAAAGTAGTGAACCTTACCATTTTATTATAGAAAGTTTGGCCCATGTATAGAACAGGGCCAGATCGTTTGCCGGTGGGGCTGTAATGGAGTCAGTTTACGCTTTACACTAACTTTTTTGCTTAGGCTTAGGCTTAGGCTTAGGAATACACCATCCATACGCTTATACTTACGCTTAGGTTTAGGCTTAGGCTCAGGAATACGCCATCCATACGCTTAGGCTTAGGCTTAGGCTTAGGCTTAGGAATATGCTTAATCTACTGTTCCGGGGCCCTGTTCTATAGATTGGCCGAAAGTTTTATGATGGGCCCCGTCTGCATCCTCCACTGCCGTCAGCAATTTCTTGAACTGAATTTTCCCACTATAAATAAAGGTAATTAACAACAGATCGTCGCTTTCGTTCATCAATGGCGAACCACTTATGGAATGCAAGCGTTCTGACTTTGGGTTAAAAATTTTGAATGTCACGCATTTCTTTCTAAGTGGTGTTCCTACAGCTTAATTATCCGCATGTTTGCAAACCCACGAAATCACACGAACTATTTCAATTTATCCAAAGTTGGCTGCTAATTTTCAGCGCATGTAAAAATCAAAGGCGGACCGTTTTATCGCAGAATTGCAATAGAGCAAGTTTAAGTTTCAGAATAATTTTTTCGCTTTGGTTCAAGCTTAGGTGGTATAGGCTGATCTTTACGCTACGGCTTGGGCTGTTTGCGCTTACAACTTTGCTTATACTACTGTAAAATGTTTACAGCTCTGTTTTATACATTGGCCGAGTATTTTAAATGGTTTTCAGGTTTCAGTGTGAAAATTATTCTAGATTGGCAGCATTCATTTTTCTAATCGCAACCAGCCAAACACAGTATGTTAGTAGAACGCTTGAGAGAACTGGCGGAATTAAACAAAATTTTGGCAACACAGAATGTCATTAAGGTCGCAACATTTTTCGTCTGCAAATGCGAAGATGTCCACAATTTAAAAAACTACAATCTCGTTCCCATCACAGTTGTGACTCTATCCAAACATCATATCTCTTCGTAAAGCACTTTCTAAACCGTGGGAAAGGTTTTGACAGTCAGCATGGGAAATTTTTTTAAATATCTCGATACGTCAATGTTCGTAGCCGAAACTTTGGCGACGTGTTTGTACTTTCTCACAATCTTGAGAAACTTATCACCTTCCCACGTGTTAGCTTAGAAAATTTAGAGGTTCACAGATATTGCGTCATTATATACGTTGGTGACGTTGACGTTTGCAACCAAACTGGTGGCTTGTCAAACTATCCTCCAAGCGTTGGAAAATCGACGCCTCCCCACATGTCACTTGGGAAAATTTAGATATTTTCCAGACATTAAGTCATTATATACGTCGACGTTTGCAATCAGACTTTAGTGACCTAAAACTTTCCCACAACCATGGGAAAATCTTCATTTCCCAATATGTCAGCTTGGTAAAATTTAGATGCTTCCTAGACACTCCGTCATTATATACGTCGATATTCGCAACCAGAACTTTGGGGCGACGTTTTCAAAAATTTTCACAACCGTGGGAAAATCCTCATCTCACGCATGCCAGCGTGGGAAAATGAAAATTTTTCCCAGACATTTAATCTATGTTTGCACGGCAATGCATTAGAGCAGTTGCGTCATTGATCCAAACTGCATTTGTTTCACAAAAGTTGTTGTGGCACAAGCTGCCGCATAATCTTTGATTTGATGCCGTACTGCACGCGCTCTGCAGTACGCGCAATGACTGCATACTTCCGGTAAAAGTAAATTTCCATCGCCCAAATTGCCGGATATTACTGAACTGCGACCGGAACTAGTACCAACACTATCACTAGCAGCGTCAATATACCGTATCCGCCGTATATCAGCAGGAATAAACGGAATAAGCGTATAATTAATTCCATCAAAATAGATGCCTTCTAAAATTAACGGCGGCTGATTGCAACGATGTTTATGAAGGCCCATTCCAGCTCGATTTTTAGAATTCCAACCGGAGTAATTTCGTTTTGAAATTAAATCTTGAATATAAACTGCCTTTCCGCCAACAAACGCAAGCGCAGTACGCGCATGCTGGATTTTACGGCCAAAATAGTGAATTTTGCGGATATATTGTACGCCAACTAAGTCGATACACATTGTTGTGATTGCCAGCCCTACGACGATATAAACCATTATCGCCCAGAGGTAGACGTCTTTGCGAGGAACAATGTCTCCGAATCCAATTGTAGTCATGGTAATAAATGAAAAATAAAACGCCGAAAAATATTCCCACGCTTCGAGGCGAGCCAATAGGAAGCCACCAAGTGATGTATAAGCAACTAGTAACGCAAGAACAATTGTAGCAGGAATTTTTCGTTCAGCCTGAAAACAAAGGTTTCTTTTCCATAGTTTTAACCCCTTCTCACATTGAGTTGCCTGTATGCAACTCAGCGCAGTGTATATACGTTTAAATAGTATATATCGCACCGTGTTTAACAATTGCAACACGTATACATACTAAATCACCACAAGACGTGAACACCCTCAGGCTCGAGCGTCAAGCCCCTATAGCTGAGTGGTGATGGTATACGCCTCCCACTCCAGTCACTGGAGTTCGAACTGTAACGGGTCACAGATTAAACACGACCCTTTTTCCAGCTAGTATATATTCACAAATCTTTCTACAACCCGCAGACCGTGTACCTACACTTTAAACCCGTACCATTTGGTTACTCTAGGAGTAAGATAGGCTTGTACTTAGTTTTGGCAAACGGCACAACTAAGTGTATCCAAGGCAATAAAAATACTACATTCAATTCCGTCAGTTAAATATTTGGGCTAAAAAATTGTAGTGCTAAACTTGAATATGAATTGATGGCGCGCATCTTGCTTTCATTATCGGCATCGGAATGTTCAGAAACCATTGTGTGGCGCTGTACTTGTGCGGCGTCATTCGCCGCCGTCCGTCGCCATGAGTCACCGTCCGTCACTGTGATTTACCGTCCTCAATCGTGCGTCATCATCCGTCACTGTGCGGTATCGTATACAGAAGTGATTACTGTACTATGCCAGCAGTTCCATACGGTGACGTACGGCAACGGACGGCGCCAGACGACAATTAAATTTTTGAAAAGTATAGCGCAACCCTTATTTACCCTAATCGCCATTAATTTTTCTTCGAGTCGACAAACATCACAAATTTGTGGTTGAGTATCATCGGCGGCATCTTCCGTACTTTGTGGTGAAATTGTTGCGTCATTGCCTACGTCATGCTGCTGTTGTTGCTCTTGGTGTTTTTGCTGTTGGGATTGTTGTCGTTGCTGCTGCAGCTGCTGTTTGCAGTTATCTTGTTCAGGGTCATCGCTAATGTTTGGATCAAACGCTTGACAGTGGTTTTTGCTACTTGCAGCTCGTTTGTGTTTTGTCTGCCGTTTTCGTTTCCATTGAGCGACACGAAATTGCAGTGCAACAAATTTTGTATACGCCCAAATTAAATTTTCCGAACAAAATTTGCCCACATCTGCGACTGTAATCAGCGTTAGTGGAATGCCGAACAGAGCATAAATCACGCAAGCGAGTTGGCCAGTGAACGTTAAAGGGACCGGATTGCCATAACCTTCAAATATGAAAACAAGCGAAAACTATGTTTAGACAGTTTAGACGAAACTTTAGATTATATATACGCTAAGAATACAACTAAGCTTTAGCTTAAACCTACACCTACGCCTACGTAAATGAAGTGAGTTGGATGGTGAACGTCAACGGCAAACGAAAACTACAACCATCACATAAAAATATTTTTTCATTTGTTCATAAAAAATATTTTTTCATTTATTCCCAAATGGCAACTGCCGCTAAGTTCAAGTGTCCCTAAGCACAAACCGGGTTGTTGATCCTTCACAGTCAGCAATTTATTACTGAACACTGTTTACATTTGAAATAAAATAACAAAACGCCCCAAAACGTTAGCAGTGAATGTTGTACTTGCAAAGCAACTGAAAAGTCGGTCCCAATGTGCCCAAAATTTTTGGAAGCCAGAAAAACCTATTTTTTCAGGCTGTAGAATAACTGGCACAGGTCATAAAACGTTCTCAGTCGCTACACTCGCGAGTAAAAAGCGTTTAGATAAAGTTATGCCATGCTGAATTGTGAAATCCTGGCTACGACTAATAATGAACAAGACGGGTTGCCATAGTTCGAAAAACCGGTACAATTACAGAAAATTAGTTGTATCAGCTAACCCAAACCTAAGGGTATGCCACAGTGTTAGTTCAGGCAAAATTTGCTAATCTCCGGTTGTATGCTGATCGTACAACAGATACGATCAAACCATCACAATAGAACTCGAATGTTTCACGCAAGTTAATACTCCGAGGAACATGTTCGCGAATGCTTATTGCACGTATCCCCAGTTCGCTATACGCTGTTAAACTGACAAATTGTCGCAATAAGAAAAATCAAACTTTACATAGTAGTAGTAGCAGAACATGATCCGAAAACGCGTTTCAGATTACAGGCATACGCGTCTATCAGTTCGCAATCATAGCTGACTATTTGGCCAAAAACTTTGAGTTGCTTAAGAGTAGTATAAGCACAGAGCCTGCCTAAGCGTAAGCCTAACACTCAGCGTAAGAATAAGCCAATAACTAATTCTATGCCTAATCTGAAAATATAGCTGAACCAGCATTTAGTCTAAGCCATAATTGTTCATTATTGTAGTCTCGCGGAAAAACATCACTCTTCTCAAAGTAACTCGTTTCAATGAGCAAACTAACCTATTGTAGTAACAACCGTAACCGCGAAAAATATCGCCGTCGGAAACGTCCAAACCAACTTAGTTTCATTGAGTCGAACTTCTGTTGCACTCAACATGTGTCGTTCAAATGCTATGAACATTGTATCGGTGATATTTTCTAAATGTTCAAGTCCCAACGACATAAACACATCTTCAATCGATGATAATTGCGTTTGATTGGCGGTTAAGAGCTGGAAATATTTATTTATCACTGGTTATGGTTATTTTTGTGGGCGTAACACTGTGCGACACATACTCGTAAGCCTTAGTTGGAATTTCAGCAAAATATTTTAAAGCCTAAGCTAGTGCTACATGGCAGTACCTGCCACCGGAAAACGATACGCCTCTAAAAGCAACGCAGGTCATGTAGTATTATAATAAGATGATCTTAGTTTTACGTTACCACACGCAAAACTTGGAACAGAAACCATTTTAATAATTGAATTCAATGAAAGTTTTATTTTTTTGACGAAAATAAAAATAATGTTTAAGCAATTTGAACAAACAGTAGTTTCAAGTATGAGTGAGTTTTGCCAATTTTAGCAAAATGAAGAAATATGCAACATGAGATTTCGGCAGTGATTTGCTAACTCCGACAATGTTTGCTAATAACTACAAACAATTCCAAAAGGCAATGCAATGTTCTTAAAAATGAAAACTGAAAATTTTATTCGAAAAAGAATTCTAATGAAGGAATAAAAATTCCTGTAGCAGAAACCAAATAAATAAATAAGAATTGAATATAATATCAGTTTTAAACTTTTGACAGAAATAACAGTAAAGTTTAATTGATTTGAACAAGAGTAGTTTCAATAATTGCCAGTTAGCAATATTTTCCAACATGCACTTACTGGATGTTTAACATGCAGTAATTGCATGTTGTATGGGGTTCACGTTATAACCGGGGTAGATTGGGACACGTTTTGTCCTATTAAACTATTGGGAACATTTTGTCTGCTTATAAACCCAATGACGTAATCCAAACCCGTGGTTATCTGCTATCGTCAAATATCAGTCATCGTTTGCACGCGAGTATCATATGATATTCTCTGTTTTGTCTGTCGATATGATACACAACAGTTAACACGGTCTAAATTGTCAATACACAGATAGTTTTTCGTTTCCAACAAATATCATATGATACTATCAGACATTTCAATTTAATATCATATGATATTCGCAGACAGAGTAAAAACGAACAAAATGCGTTAACAGGCAACCTTTGTTGCTTCATGGCAATGGGTCAAACGCTTGACCAGAGCGGCGCAAATTTCGTTGCAATCCCTACTTCAATTTACGTCAGAAAATATTTTAGATTTGATTTAGCGTGAGAAGATTGAATGCTTCCGGTATACTTTTGACGGTAAATTCGGTACATATCACAAAAATTATAACCATTAGATTCTGTCAGCCATATAATCCAATTGTTTCATGTCCCGTTGACGAATTGAACCAATGAAGCATCAAAACCTGGTTGGTTCAAGATGATCATACGTCACAGGGGTAACATCAGGTAATGGGTCGCATTCGTCGGGGTTCTGCTGCCATGGGTAACGGTGGGTTATTGGTCACATATGGTGACCAATTTTCGTCTCTGATCTACGTCTGAAAATCATCAGATCGCTTACCTGCGAGACGTTCCATAAATCGATCAATAATTGTCGTTTTCCAGTATAAATATCACGCATTGATTGTTGTTTTACGGCAACTTCATGAGGACCTTCAATAGAATAAAACAGCGATGCGCCAATAATTGCATACGCCACAGTGATAAGCACCAAACCAACGTGTGGCAATACTAGCTTGACTGCCTAAAAACAAACAAAATATAAACAGAAACACAAACTAACCAAAGTATATATTAAAACCAGACAAAACATTACATTTCTCGACCGTAATATATCTGCCAGGGTTTCATCGGACTTCCGATTCCGGCTAAAATTCCGGCAAAATTTGGCTTCCGATTCCGATTCCGGTTGATTGCTGTTCCGATGCCGGCATTCTGATTTTTCGGTTATGAGTCTTTAAGATGATTGAATTTAGAATTTGCGGTTTCGTTTTGTATCGTTCATTTGCAATTGTCAGATATAAAAGCAATTTTTACTGAAACTGTGAACAGTAACGGAACAGCATACTGCAACAAAAGTTAAAAGTCATAAACCTTTAACTTTTTAATAGAATTACTAAAACTTTATTCCCATTCCGATTCCGGTTCCGACAGAAAATATGATTCCGATTCCGATTCCGCTTCCGACAAAATCTAGTTCCGATTGGAACCCTGATATCTGCTAGAAGTAGCTAGACACCCCCCTTTTGGTATATCACTTTTTTGGGAATACCTAATGATGTACGGCAAGAAACATATTTCGAATACCTCTCAAGTAAAAATTTAGTTTAGTCACATTTCTGAGTCTGGTAGTGCAATATTTTTTGCCAGTAAGGGAAATGATTTAAACATTATTGAATCTAAAGCACCAGTGGCCATTTTATGAAATATGTATAGCAACTATCACCAGTTAATGATGTGTTGTAATTTAAAGAACCAGTGAGCGATAAATCTTCGTCAATCTCGAGACTGGTATATGTTACAATTAGCTTGTTTAAAAAATCTATTGCTAACGAACAATAGGTGCTGCACGCATTTGAAAATAGGACTCCTATTATAATTGCTAAATCTGAACCAAATCAGTTATGACGTCATTCTCCAATGTGTATAGCATCTGTCACCAGTTGAGATAGGTCTTGTAAATTGAAGAACCAAGTCCATTTCTACTTCCATTCTCAAAGTCGTAGATGTCACAGATTGCTTCGCACATTTGAAAATGCGGCTGCTATTATACTCGGCTTTTACCAAACTGAATCAAAATCAATAGTGCCCATACTCTCCAATTTTCAATTATGTATAGCATCTATCAGCAGTTGATGATAGGCCTTGTAATTTAAATAATTGTTTGAAGCCTAATACTAACTAGCGATACTTAAGCATTGGTTCCTGATCGCTGGGTTTTCGCCACGGGCGCTCCTACGACCACAAGGTCACAAGTTTAAAATTACCACTTATTTTATAAATAAATCTCTCCAAGTGTCTATTCTGTGTGGATTCACTATAGCTTAGTTAGTACGGTTGTCAATTACAAGATGACTGTTTTTATGTTGTTTTGACGACAGGGCGGCGTAGATTTGTTTTAAGTAATGGTAGGGTGCAAACATAAAGAAACCAGTGTGAGTGTGGGCAGCAACATGTATTCTACTGAACCAGACACGCCAATGTGCAAGCAACCTAGCTTATTGAACCAGAAACGTTTTTCTGTTCGTTTAGCGAAGGACAGTAAGACTATGCGCAAACCTGTGGTGGAGTCGACGTGTTTCACTGCGACCAGTTCAAATTTTGAGTTGTGGATCAGAGCTTATGCATATGTTTGTGTGTTCAGATAAACTGTAATTATTTTGTACTTTTACACTGCCTGCCAGTGGCGGATCCAGGATCTCAAAATGGGGGGGGGGGCAAAATTTCATAGGTAATAAACTTATTTTTGACCCATACTGTAGTGTCCCAAATAAGAGGGGAGAAAAACAAGAGGGAGCTTATTATAAGCTGCTTACACTATTGTGTATAAAACAGAGAAATAAACAGCGTAGAACAACAATTGACACTCTATATAATTGTTGTGGACATGCTGTGTGGGGTCACGGCCGGGGTGGTCCCCCCATTGATCCGACATTGCTGCCTGCAATTTTGCTGAATATATTTCTATAATGCGACGGTTCTATATCGTTGTGTATTTTGGTTATTGAATGTTTTAGTTAATATATGCGTTCTAATGTATATAACAGAATTTTCAATATGGTGTGGTCTACAACGTGTTCTACTTAACTAAGCGTTGCGCAGTAAAATAAAGAAATCACCGGTTGCGATGCGGCGTAGAAAGTGGGATTTCAGGTGCCAACGGCAGTCGTTGGGATTTTAATTCTAATAAAGTATATAACTGTGATTTTGGCGCTTTTCGTTTGAGAATCGCTTCGAGCGAAATTAATGATGCCAGAATGTTGTTAGCTTTTTCTGTGATAAGCAATTTTGCTGGCCGGCCGGCTTACCGGCTGGCGGCCGCTTTATTGCCGGTGCGAAGTGTTGATAGAGCTGCACACAGTTGAGTATACCGGTGCGTTACCTTAACCCAGTCCATCGCGTTACCTTAACCCAGTCCATCTGATCGTCTTCTTCGTCACTCGGTGGAATGAAATCAGGGAATCGTAGGGTGCCTCCTGCGCCAATACCCCGTTTGAGATCCATCAATTCGTTCAATTGATTGCTATAAGCGTTCGCTCGACTCTCACGATTCCTTGGCAACAAATCGCCGTTCTCTTGTCGTTTCAACTCACAATCGACGTCGTTGTCGGCAAACGGAACTGTATTATTATCGGTATTATTATTATTATTATTATTATTATTATAATTATTATTATTATTATTATTATTATTGTTGTTGTTGTTGTTGTTGTTGTTGTTGTTGTTGTTGTTGTTACCTGAATTCATCCTAGTAAAGTCAGTTTGGCTCGAATAATTGAAGGACGGCATGATGTTGCTGTTATTTGTGGTGTATTTGGAATATATGAAATTCTGAAATCAAAAATGATGCAAGTTAACTTACTGCATCAGAGAATATCAAACAGTAGACAGCGTCCAACAGCGTGTGATTATTTCCGACGCTCTCATGCTCAAAAGCCATAGCATTTACCAACTGTTAGTTATTCATAATATACATTTATACGTTCAAAACTTTCCGATGATTATTCTAATCGCAAAAATGCTTTAAATTTCAGTTATTGTCTTATTTTATCAAGTAATCCAGCTACAAGAAATTATGGTTAAAAATGGCTTTGAAGGTCAAAAAATCTTTTGAATATAGCATGTTTGAACGTTTTCAAAATTTCCTCGGCTTGACGGAAACACTTCGATAAGAAATGAAGTTCATGTTTCCGCAGCTGCAGCCCTGCAGCATGTAAACATCGTGGCCTGGACGACCAAAAGAACATAGCATAAGCATATTCCTAAGCCTAAGCCTATGCCTATACCCAAGCCTACGCCTAAACCTGAGCGTGAGAATAAGCTTATACCTAAGCTTATGCCTACACTCAAGCCTGCGTCTAAGCCTATACGTAAGGATGAGCTTATACCTAAACCTAAAGCCTAAGACTAAGCGTAAGAATGAACTTATACCTAAACCTAAGCCTAAGCCTAAGCAAAAAATTAGTCTAAAGCTTGAGCAATACTCATTGCAGTCCTGCTGAAAATCTTTCCGCCCCTGATCTTTACATGCGCCGCCTGGGCCGTACCTAAGATGTTTCGGGCCCCATGCTGAAACACATGTTCAAACAATTTAGATTAAAAATAGGTGCGTTTTGTACACTGTAAAATATGGGGAGTCAAATTAACTCTCTCGAAAATAGGCTTTTCCTGAATACACAAACTGAGACAAATTTGACTCCGCCAGAGTCAAATTCGATTCACTGAATCGCTCAGTGAGTCCAATTTGACTCTGGCGAAGTCAAATTTGGCTCAGTTTTTTGTAGTCAGGAAAAGCCTATTTCCGAGAGAGTCAATTTGACTCCCCATTTTTTACAGTGTACTGTATATACATGGATGTTGACTGGTTCCAACGATCTGGTGCGTGCGCTGCAACTGAAAACAATACGCGTGCAAAATGACCAACAACGAGTCGCATGTTTTTGCATTGGATCTCTTAAAAACTTCAATTTCCGAGCAAACTCAGTGTTCAAAATTGACTACGTCTTGCAACACTGGATCATTTTTAGCCTGAGTTCCCTTAAACTTTTGGTTTGGAGAACGTGCTTAGCAAGGCTGTGATTACAGCGCAGTGATTGAACGCGTCTAAATATTTGGCGTGCAGAACGGTTATGAATACGACTTTTCAGCTTTCTATAACTTTTAATTGTGTCAAAAATGTAACACACAATTTGGTAAATGAGGGCATTTACAGCAACCAGCTCCTTAAACCCTCTGAGTTGCTAAAAATACAGCAGCTAGCACCCATATTCTCAAAATGCGCGTAGCACCTGGCACCAATTAGTGGGGCCCATGTATAGAACAGGGCCGTAACAGTAGTATAAGCATATTCCTAAGCCTAAGCCTAAGCCTAAGCAAAAAATTAGTCTAAAGTTTAAATTGACTCTATTATAGCCTTTCCGGAAACGATCCGGCCCTGTTCTATACATGGGCCAATTAGTGTTAAGTTCTTAAATTTGCGACTTCCTTCAGCTGTTGATTTCAAAATTTGCACGCGAATGGAGCAAATCAAATCTTAAAAAATATGCTGATTTTCGAAATTATTCATTTCGAAAGTTGCAAGACTTTATCATCAACTTCTTATAGCAGATTCACAAATTAAAGAACACAGCATAGGACAGACAACGTATTCTCCTGAGGGTACATATTTGTGCAGGAAGGCTCGGACAACAAAATCCTATAGAAACAAAGACGAGATATATCCTATCAGAGTTGTCAGAATAGTCGATACAAAATCTTCCTTCAATACGCTTTAAATATAAAAATCTGCAAATGGTAAACAATTTTATCGCTCGTTATGCTCGCGCAAAAGTAACAAGCAACCGTAGTTATACTCTCCGGATACTAAAATCCTGGTTAAGCTTATGTTTAAAAATGGCACGTATCAGCTTGCCGATGCAGAGTGAAATATTCCCCTTAACGATACACTGATTGTCCATTTTTTTGAGAATTTACTTCCTTTCCTCACACATCCGGTATTATAAATTGATACCGGTAAAAAGTGTAAAAGGTCAAAAAATCATCTCAAAACCCCTAACATAACCAATGTCAAATGCTATTAATAAGCATAAAAGTGTATGGGTTTCACAAATTACACCTCAGCTTTTAACCAGTTTTTTGCACAAAAACTCTCACAGAGGGGGGCACACTGACAAATATGTAAACTAAATGGTTGATTGTGAACATAATCGTGATATTTAACTCTAATCGGTTTTGGTTTGAGAGCACAAACATTTGTAGCAAAACCATACAAGTTTGGGCTGATAATAATAATTACATATGAATAATTGACTTAAAAAGAGGTTTGCTTATTATTGTTGCTTTTGTAAATGGGTGGCAAGAAAAGAATTGAAAACGCAAGAAAATGCAGATTTCACTTTTGGTTTCTGATTGAAATTTTACAGTTTAACATTTTGACAAATGAAATTTGTTGGAGTTAAAGAATTTTAAATCCTAAGTTAAGCAGATCATATAGAGCCCTTCACGAAAATTTTGACTGCGTATGCGGTGGGGCTTCAACCGACGACGTATGGAATACCGGTTCGCTGCTATAATCACTGAGCTACGAAACCATGCAAGCTTTTCGATAAATGGCTCTATAAACCATATTAAGTGTGGTACACTGCAAAAAAATCGTGAGTCAAATTGACTCTCTCGGAAATAGGCTTTTCCTGACTACACAAACTAAGTCAAATTCGACTCCAACAGAGTCAAATTCGATTCACTATCGTCGCACGTTTGACTCTGACAGAGTCGAATTTGACTCAGTTTGTGTAGTCAGGAAAAGCCTATTTCCGAGAGAGTCAATTTGACTCACCATTTTTTACAGTGTACTATCAGATACGTATATGAATACGCGGCGAAGTACTTTGCACCAACAACGCTAATATGATATAAGTTTTTATCGCAATACTTAACATTAATTACTCTTGCAAATTCAAGACGCTATTACAGTTAGACGCTAATCACAGTCTACTAATTTGTTGTGCTCAGCATTACGCACGAACTTTAGCTCGAAATTGACAGTTCTGATTTTGGCCACAATTTGGCTTAGCATACGCCGATTAGCAAAAATTGAGGTACTAAGTGCTCCGCGCTGGCTTAATCCGGCCGCGAATATTTTGGGATAAATTCAGATAAATTTTGCCCTTTATTTCCCACGCTTGTGCTGCAGAGTTTGAAGTATTTCAAATAGCACATTGGAAAATTCTGGACACAAAATCTTTAGTCAAAACCAAACTAAACTATTAATATTGCAGTTATTTCAGCTGTCGTCAACAGATGCTTGTATAAGAAAATATGGCTTTAATAATGACAATTTAGAAAAACCGTTGCAGTTTTAATGGAAGCTTTGTATTAAGGACGAAGACAATATTTTAGGGGCGCTAAAAATTAACTGAGGTATACGGGGATTTTGCAGGATTTCGAGAGGGAAACTTGTCCAGCTTCGAGCAAAGCTTTTCCGAAAACAGCACAGCCCCGCCTGGCCTCCTGTGACTACGTGTCTGAATGCAACAGCAATCAATTTACGCTAAATTTGTTAAATTTTAACGAGACGACGTCTCAAGGACGGATGTGGAAAGATTCAGGAGTTGGAATACCTAATTTTTGGTAGTACGGCGGATGAAATACTTGCCATGGAGGGAAATCCAAAAAAATTAAGGAGGGGTCACAGGTCACATTGACATATAAGCGCTCACGATACATACCGCTGAACTTGAAGCTTTAGTTGGTTTTAGGTCAAATATTTTGCTCAATATGAAGGGGGTTCTCGCGTACCCAATGACACCCGCTGGATCGGCGCGTAACCATGAGAATTTTTAGCCGACATTAATTAGTCAGAAGCGCCACGTGTTAATTTTTAAGCTTTGGCCTAATAGATGGACACTGTGCATTGTCTAATATTTATTCCACATGGTTTAAGTTGCTCATAGTATACTCTATGACATTTGATCAAAGATTAAGTAACGAGAACAGTTGAAATTTTGAAAAATAGTGGTCAGTTTTTAGGGCTTTGTAGTCCAACGAATATTTCCAATATTGAAAAGACTGCAAGTTGAAAGCGTAAATGAATTTAGCGATCATTTTAAATTGTTTATTTTCCGTGACTTGCGTACCGCAGACGGGAACACATTGCAATGTTTAACAAAAAAGAAATCGGCTATCCGGTTCTAACTTTGAGCACATACACAAACCGCACGCAGCGATAGTTTGGCCTAAACACCCTACGTTTCAAGGTGGAATATTTATTCGCTTGTTAAATTAAAAATTCCAATCATTTTTAAGTTTAGAATGGAAAGCTGCACGTCAAACGCTGTTAGTGCCGTACGTTTAGTATTCGAATATTATTAATTTAATGACATTTCATTGGGTCTAATTATTGACTAACGCAAGAACTATCCAATGACATGTCGAGGAACGGCCTTTGAACAAACTGTGACTGTAGGATTTTGCTTGTGAATGGTTGCTTTTGCTTCTACTATACGGGAAATATTTAAAACGCACTTAAAAAGCGGAAAATTTTGTTATTCCGGCTTCAATTCACCTGATCGAAAAGCTGCTAGACACGTAATTCGGATGCAACTTACTGAAAACTTCACATTACAAAACGTACCAGCACGCCTTGCGTTCTGGATCCGACCGCCTACTTGAGGATAGAGGGGAAGGTCAAAAACGCAACGCGTGCTCGTTGCGTTTTTTACACATAATGCACTCGCTTGCATACAGTTGTTACGGCCCATGTATGCAACAGGGCCAGATTGTTTTCCGTAGGGGCTATAATAGAGTCAGATTCAAGCTTTAGGCTATTTTTTTCCTTAGGCTTAGGCTTAGACGTAGGCTTAGGCTTAGGAATAGGCTCATCCATACGCTTAAGCTTAGTATTAGGCTTAGGCTTAGACTTAGAAATATGCTTATACTACTGTTCCGGCCCAGTTCTATACATGGGCCGTTGTTACAGTGTGTTCATCCGCTTGTCTATTATTATTGCACCAACAATTAAATCTAAATTGAACACAACTTTTGTAAAACCGTAGAAAAGTTCACTACCGAAGTTGTCAGAACGTTCGGCAGAAATTCTATCGGAGCCGGAGGTCGATTTTTAGCTGCAACTCAAGACAGATGTCCGGTTGTACCCTAGTAAACTAGCGAGTAGCGTCCGCAAAATCTATAAACGCTTATAAAATGGACATCAAAAGTTTGTTGGCATTTTCGAATGGTGCTTAGAGAAAAACCAAACCAAAAACGAAACAGTGAATATTTTAATTAATCCCTTGTTGGTTCAAAATCTTCCGCGTAATACTAACAAAACGAGTACGCTAACGAACGAAAAGAGACTAAAAGAAATACCCACACAAAAGGGAAACAGACATAAATAGGGATTGTTTACGATACACGACGATGACTGTATGGGAACATTACGGTTCCATTATACAATTATTTTAAAAATGTTTTTAAGTCTGTTCGACAGGGCTTTTAAATTTGGGTTTCTGCGTTTGATATCATCAGACACTGTTTAGTTAAAAAAATTGTTTCCATTCGTCTTTAATATAAAAGCAAAGGATTTTTGTAAGCATTCTAAGACTGTATTCTCAAAACGCTATGTGGTCGGTGACCAGTTGGCGATACGTTTTCATACAAGCGTATTATACGGCAGTTATAATTAAGAAATTTGGCCCATGTATAGAACAGGGCCAGAACAGTAGCATAAGCATATCCCTAAGCGTAACCCCAAGCCTAAGCCTAAGCGTAAGGATGAGCCTATTCTTAAGTCTAAGCCTAAGCCTAAAGCCTACGCAAAAAAGTTAGTCTAAAGCTTAAACTGACTCTATCACAGTCCTGTCGGAAAACGATCCGGCCCTGTTCTATACATGGGCCAGAAATTTTATAACAGCGATAGAAAACAGACGCCATATAAAATCTAGAGAAATTTATAGTTTGATTCAATACTTCAAATGCTGAAGGATTCATTGCGAACTGTTGATAGCTGCACACACAGTTGAGAATACGGCTCCCAGACCAAACAATATGAGTAACAAATATCCTAGTACGCGGGTCATGCCCTTAAATATCACGCGTATCACCCGTATTATACTGATAATAGTGCAGAAATCGCTTTATTACTTCAAATAATACAACATTAATATTGCGTTTTGCTTAGCCGCAATGCGGTTTTAGGAATTTCTGAATCTGCAGCTGCAGTAAAGTAATGCTGCAAAATATTACCCGCTGCAATAGGTTTTCAAACCATCAAGGAACAATTGTAGATTTGAAATTCTACACAATAACAGTGTAGAATAGGTGTGGAATAACTTTACAACTTCGCCGAATTTTGAAGCTGTGGACCATTTACTAACTCTCGTCCACGTATCGATCAGACGCGAACAGTTTTTCAGTGGGACTGCAATGGAGTAAGCTTCAGCTTTAGACTAATTATGCTACTTAGGCTTAGGCTTCGGCTTAGCCTTAGGCTATTACTACAGCCGTGACCTACACACAAAAAAGTATTTCTGAATTTATTCAGAAAGTGTTTTCTGTGGCAAATCTGAAAAGTTTTGCGGATATTTAAGACTTTTTTCAAAAAATAACTGGAAAACGTTTATTTTCAGACTTTATTTCAAAACGTTTTTTTAAAACATTTCTCTTATAACAGAAATACCATTCAAGTGCACCTTGCTAATCATACTTCTCAAATGTAAGAAATTTTTTCTTAAATATCAGAAATATTATTTTGAGTGTATGCATCGGCCCTAATTGTAAAAGTACAATACCTATCACCAATTGGAAACAGGTGCTGCACATAGTTTAGAATGCGAGCGTTAGTATCAGGTTGACGTTAGCTGTTCGACTGCTATATGTTAACAAGATTAATTATATGTTTGCATTATTACAACATATTTTGTCAAGCTATTTTCCAGCAATGGATTTGTAGCAGAAGGAAATGTTTCTTTTTTTAACTCATTTTAATGCTCGAACGCTTTTAAACTTGCTTCAGTGGATCCAAAATTATTAAAAATATTTAAACTAAACGAAGGTGAGACAACGGAATATGTACATCGAAATCAGACTTTAATACTTTGCTGTCAGAAAGTTAAAATGGTTCACAAAAAACAACAATTACGCGATGGCTTCAGGCCCGTAGCCAGCTCACCTTGCTAGGGGGGGGGGCTAAAAATTTTTCAGGAGTGGCATTCAAGGGTTTTCAATGATTTACAAGCAAGGTTGAAAATTTTTTAAGGGAGCCGAAATTTTCCAGGGGGGCTACGCCCCCCTGGTCCCTTCTTTGCTACGGGCCCGGATGGCTTTCCTTGAGAAATGTGAGTTTCGTCGACTTTTTACTGTAAAAAATTTTTATTTACTGTAGCAAATCGAACGGCCCTTGAGATTCTGCCACTGGCTCAAGCTCAGACTCAGACTCAGACTCGGACTCAAGTGTAAATTTTACAAGACTAAGAAGTATAAGACTTTGCCTAAGCCTTCACTTTAAACGTGTGGGTGGAAGCGTAAAAGATCCATTTGAACTTAAACAATCAATCAGCTAAGTCTGCCCATGTGTTATGCAAATCCTGAATTCAATATTACAGACCCCATGATTTACCTGACTGGAGGAATTTGACACATTTCCATTGACTTGGTTCTCGTCATCCACCCAGCGAAATAGCAGCGATTCTTTTCGGTTTGCAGCATTTCCAGGCGTATCCAAATCCTGAGGGACGTCTGGTATGTCGCAACTGACTGATGTGTTTTGCGTCAACGTTGTCAAATCACGAGGCCACGCGTAATGGTTGCAACTTCCACGACGAACTCGTTCGAAGCGTGAAGTGTTCGTAGCACTTTTGTACCGCAAATCATTGCCCGCACTTTCGCTATCAGCTAAGTTATTACTCAAATTGTCTCGATTACTTATGTTAGTTTTCGAATTTTCGCTATTAGCTATCTTACGATTAAAATACTCTTTATTAGCTAAGTCTTTATTCGAAGTCACTTTATTAATTAAGTTCATTTTAGAATTAGTTTCCTTATTAGCTATGTATTTTTGATTTGATTTACTAGCTAACTGATTTACGTAATCTAAGTCGCAGTCAATTCGTGTCGATGAGCAGTGAAGTTGTTCATTTTTGTTGCCATGACGACATTGATGGCTACTGGCGGCGGCGGTACTAGAACGGTTATTAATGCCTGGAAACGGCCGAGTAGCAGGAGACAAACTGTACGTATGTGTCAAAGACACTTTGCGTTGAAAATCATGAGGCGATTTTGCACATTGTCTTAAATGTTGGTCCGGGCTCAGATGCAAACTGGGCGTTGGATTTGCGAACTTGTGAAGATTTTTTCGAAACGATGACATTAAGCAGATAAATTACAAAATATTATAATTGGCTTTGCTGTATTTAACACAGTATGGATATGCTGTAAATACGCGAATATAAAAATGGGACGGAAATTAAGTTTGCATTTACTGAAGTGCCACATCGAATATGTGGTTCGGTGACGGACAGTTAATTATTTTTCATTCGCCCCAAGTCAGGTAACAAAGCCTTTGTTTTTGATTCTTTCTTTTTCATTTTTTGTTAATTGTTATGTCCGCTATTTTTTCTGGATTTAATAATGGTTGTGCGGGTGTCACAGTGTCTGTTACATATTCAAGCGGTTCAAGTTTTGAACCAGTATTAATCGGAGCGTGATAAAATTATTGGCCGATGTATGGCATAGGTTCGTAACAGTTGTAAACGCATAGTTCTAAGCGGGAGCCTAAACCTAAGCCTAAGCGTAAGAGAATGAGCTTATACCTAAAGCCTAAGCTTAAGCCTTAAGCTTAAGCGTAAAACAATGAGCTTACACATAAAATTGAGCTTAAGCCTAACCTAAGCAATAAATTAGTCTAAAGCTTAAACTTTACTCTATTGCAGTCTCGCAGAAAACGTTCCGTCCCTGATTTTTACATAAGTCAAATTATTGAACATTTAACTTCAATTTTGAACTTTAAAACAGGACCGCAACAAGTGTAAGGACCAGAAGGATGGCCACACAAACGAACATTATCGAGCTCTTGGACGAATGTGTTCATTGACAAGATTGAGATTTATATAAGTTAGGCAAAATATCACTGCCCTCAATAATAGTCTCACCCCTATTCCTACATGCTAGACTGGACATAGATCATGTCACTGAACAAGAACTGAAATGTTTGCAAAATTTTTGAAATTGCTACCACTTTTAGGCAGATTTTTATCATTCGCTAATTCGTCATCCATTATTCTAAATTTATAATGCGTTTACGGCATGGACAGATTGTCTTAAACCTTATCTCGCTCTGTAAAACGTGACAATTTCCGTATTGCATTATTCCTTCATCAAAACAATTAACAATAGATAAAAACCACTTATGGGCGTGCCAGGAGGGCTAATTGCAAAAATTTAATTTTTAAATAAATTGAAACTATGATCTCCTGAGCGTTTCATTCCCACACACTAGCTATTGGTGCTTTTCTATTCTGAACCAACATTGCTTTAGTGGTATATGTACCAAAATATATTTTCGCACGCGTTTTTGTTGTGTATAGCGACTGTTTTTTGCACGACTAACACACTATATATTTAAACTATTTCTGTGCCCCTCTCCCGAACGAAGATCCCGACTACGCCCATGAAACCACTTCATTTTTATCGTCACATACAACACAATTCAAGTCTATTCTGATCAAGTAAGACTTAAAGACAACTAACTTTTAATTAAATTACTGATCCGTCTTAGATTTGACAATAAAACAAAATTGGCTTATCTGTCTTTAACGTAACGTTGACCTGAACCAAATTATGGAAAGAAAAAAGATCGTATTTCAGCTTACAGAGTATGTTATCACTCTGCTTAAAATTATTTATTAAGGAATTGTAATAAAAATATATAAAATTTCACATATATTTTGCGTAAGATTACATCGCAATACCCAGAGCGCAACTGCCTTTTGTTATACGGAGCTGTTACGTGCCATGTATAATTCAATCATTTAACACGTTTTTACGGCCGAATTCTCAGATGACTATGTGCCACCTATCACCAGCCAACGAAAAGGAACACTGGTTTAGCGCCTATAATCAGTTAGTAATAGGGTTTCAAGCAAGTGAACGCTGCCATTGCGGATCTCAAAATTGGCTGAAAAGCAGGACAAATGAAATGCAAAAACGTGTTATATATCCAAACTCATCAATCACTGGATCGATAAGACATATCACCAACTGGAGATAATAGGTGCTACGCACATCTGAGAATATGGACAAACTATTCAAACGAAAGAATAATTAAGACGGAACGTTTTTCTACGGGTCTGCAATAGAGTAAGATTAAGCTTTAGACATAATTTTTTTGCTTAGGCTTTAGACTTATACTTAGAAATATGCTAATACTACTGTTACGCCCCTGTTCTATACATTGGAGAAAACTTCTTACATGAAAAACGGAGTAAGATCTGGAGATACAGAACGCAGCGGTAAATCTTGCGCCATGCAGCAGCTGGGTAAATTGAGTATTCCTTTAAAGGGGTACACATTATAGTGAATAATATCTTTATCGCGATAAAGCATCGAAAACCTTCGACAAATTAAAGATAAAACTGTATTTTAGCGGGTTTTTCTGGCATACCAAATTGTACTTAATTAAATAAAACGTAAAACACATTGTGTTAAACCAATACTGATTAGAAACATAACCGCAAACATATGTATTATCAATAATTCATCAAGAAAGTCTAGCGGCCATAACCTAAATACCAAATTTATAAGTATATATATATTATATATATATTTATATATATATACTTATATTGTTATTTTCTACATTAGAAACTTTAATAGATATTTCTCTACTTTTTTCAATTTATAGTCATAGATTCTAACGCCTTGTATTTTCATTAATACTTTGGTGAATGTTATTTACTTTTCACCGTAGGCTTTGAGCTGCCGATAATCATACTTTTTAAATTGTTTGAAATACCAGTGCTTACTCTAGTAGTTATATTTAAATTGTTCAATAATTAGAGTATTAAGGTATAATAGCACAGGTTAATCAGTGCAAGTATTTGAGTACATTAATGAACTTCAGTCACGGCTAAAATGTGGGTTGTAGAAAGTAGTTTTTATTACTCATAAAACCCATTGAAAAATGCTTTTTATCTGTTTTGGTAAAAAATTCATATCCGGATTCAATTCTACTTATAAGTACTTTATTGGAAGTCGTTTTTTTTCAAATTCAAGGTTACAATTTCTCACAGTTTGTACAGTTGAGAGTAAAAGTAGCAAGTTTAAACGCAACGCATTCACCAAACGTCTCATTTTATAGCAAAACCATCAGATTTCGAAAACTGCCAAATATCTCATTTCAAGTATTAACTTTGTTATTTTGTTAAACATAGTTCTTAAATTCAAACAATTGCAAATCTTCATTGTGTCTTTTTCTCATATAGCGGCAAGAATATAGAAAGTAATTGCAGTATTCTCAATTATGAATTGAAAAAAATAGTGACGATAGAACTGCGAAATATTAATTAGTAAAAAGAAATTCGCGAGCGAAACGAGTAAAAGCTAAATACTATTCTAATATGAAATCATAACACAAAATGTTGCTTATTAATCCCTGTAGGATGTATGATTTGCTGGGTTCACCGTGGCATCCGCCAATGCTTATTCAGAATTCCTTGGTTATGGTTTGATGCATTAATGGAAAAATTTTCAGTTAGTGTTTTTATTGATGGCAATGCGTTGCTTTGGAATAGTATTATTAGACAAAATTGTAAGCTTCGATTCACATGAAAACAAAACATTTCGTCTCAATATTACTTTTGTTTTGTAAATCTGCAATTTCAATAACAGTACTCCAGTAAGTATTAGGTATGCTTGGAAAACAAACTACATTTTTCTATTATAGTTACCATGGTACACTCATTGGCTCCGTCAAAATATTAACTTGGGGTGTGCTTTGACTATGTGTATAGGTGGCCCCCAGTTGCATATTTAACAATACTTTACTCTGTATATCTACATATAGAACAAATTGTTTAGCGAATCAGAGGTGCAAATACACCCTCTTACACATTACTGTCAACATCTATGAATAGATCTTTTAATTTGAATGTGTTGGATAAGTGATTTTTCTTGCACGCCCATACTTGGTTTAATTGCGCTGCTGAACTGTGGGCCTTTTGCTAGAAAAGGCTCGGGGGGGAGGTAAGTGGCTCAATCTGTCTTTAATATTTTGTCATCTCATAGAACGGCTTCAATCTGGCTTGTAATTTAAATGACATTCGTGCATACTCCTCTTAAAATTGCTTATCTCTTTTTGATGTTGACCTGGCTACGGGACTGTACCAAAGTCTTACTGTAGTCACCGTAATACAAACAGGATTCTCATTTTGAGCCCAGCCAATACGAGTCTGTAATCACAGTTAGGATATGATAGTGGATAGAGTCCATAAGCCTTAGTTTTATAGTCCATAAAAGAACCCAAAGCAAAAGAACGGCGTAGCCCGGTCAAATATGTAACAGACATTTAGATAACACCGTGAGAACTTTATTAAATCCAGAAAAAGAATGGCAGACCCAATAACTAGCAAAAATGCTTCGGTGGAAGTCAGTTGTATCTAAAAGAAAGAAAACAAAAAAGAAAGTTGTTGGCGCACACTAAACATGCTTTGAGTTAAAAATAAATAACTGTCCGTAATCGAATAACAGCGGTGCATCGCGTGGAGAGAAGAAATATATATCAGCCAACCCTCTTTATTCGGGTCACTACAACAGACAGTTCCAGAACATGTATATGTAAAAATGAAAAGAAACCGATTTAGAATATGTTATACACACGATTGTGTTCAATTAACACAAATTTCCCTCAAAGTTAATATCCCTAGGTTGGCTTTCACACGTTTTGGCTACTAGAACCAGAACCAAGGAGCGGTTGCAGAAAAAACTTAAAGGGGTTCACATATTGAGATCCACGAAATATGCTGACTAAAAAATAACAACGTCAGAAGTGGACCAAATTTTGTCTGTTTTCTACGAAGGAGAATTCACTGGCGCACAGCTTGATGGAGCAAGCTAGGAAAGACTCTCAAATAATTCCTGGGGGGGGGGGGGGGCTTTTCGCTATGATCAAAACATTTTTCAAATTTTCTGTTTGAAATCTTGTTACTAGTGGCCCAAATAAGAGGGGGACTGATATTTATTTTGCCTCTCCAGAGGGCACCCCCCCTTGTTATTCGGTTACGGACTGTTATATATTTCCGGTACTGCAATTATCCGTTGAATTAAACGTTTATTTGTCTTATGTCAATAGCTTGAGCGATAATACAGGGTTATACTTAGGAATGTACTTTCAAAATTTAAGTACGCTGTAAAGTTTCGAACTCAAATTATTTGGTCCTGGAGTCATTTATGCGCTATAATTAGGGTTAATTGACATTTGTGGACTCTAAATAGGGTTTAGGGACTCTATCCGTTTACGGACTTTTATTAGGGATACGGACTCCAATTGATTCGGACTCAAAATGGGACCCCCCTCTTATTACCCCTCCCCCTCTTATTCGGGTCAATACAGTATAGTGAAGGTCCCTCTTTGAGGTGCGGTGCACCGGCCCTGTGGGTACCAAAAAACCACCTCCGATCCGCCTCTGAGAACCACAATAAACACTGATTGTCTAATAATTTGTATAAATTGTTAGCAAGGCTTTGGTGCGAGCTTAAAGCAACGTTTTGCTACTATGCCACCAAAATACATTTTGCGTTCATCACTATTATAATAACGGTTTATTTTAATTTATTTAAAAAATAACAAAATAGTCTTACACTATTATATGAAATCCATCTCATTTTACAGTGAAAACGCATCAAATTTCAATTGTGTTTCATTTTTAAATTTGAAACAATACAAATACACATAATGAGACCACAGATAGCGCTGTGTCGACATGTGATCAAACATATATCGAAATATAATGTAAATAACACCCAATTTCAAAAAGTTAAAAGCGATTAAAGTTTGAGTATATATATGTTTTAAAATTTAAAATATTGAAATTGTACATTATGGCGTAGCCATTATTTAAATTAGGCATGGTATAACCTCACAAGCTTTACAAAATGTATAGAACAGGGCCGAAACAGTAGTATAAGCATATACCTAAGCCCATAGCCCCCGAAAGCGAGGGGCAGGAGGAGCACTTGCTCTCCCCAATATTCCGATTGAGGGGCACAGCCATCCAATATCGTTCAGAGCTCCCAATATCAAACTATCGAATGCCTGTGTTGCAGGTTGAATTTCCCCCCCGGCCGAATTTTCCAACAGGAAAATCAGCCTACATTTTTACTACGAACCGAATTCCACCCAAATATCTTAAACCCCCAGGCTGTGTATTCTTCCGGCCCTGTGTCAATTGAACGCCATATAGTCATTTTGTATTTTTCGCTGCGTTCTTTAATTATGCCCCTGGTTTTGTACTTACAGACATACATGCTGACATAGTTAATTGCGAAATGGTTAAAAGTGTCGATGTTATTAATGATGTGATGATTGAGTGATATCTTGTTAATCTAGTAAATACTCAGCGGAATGGTCGCAGCTGTTTCCATCAAGAGTAAAAATTAATAAACGGTCCTAATGATCATAAACTTGTTCGATAGCGTAAAAAGCCGTTTTTCACGCCTCTGGTGGTCTCTTGAAATGTGGTATCACTTACCTTAGAATTTTTACCAGTAACTTTTACGCAATCCTTGAACTTAGATACTGTTCTGGGTTGCGATCAGACGTTCGCCGGAAAAGAAATAAACTGTACGTTTACACGGAAATTCTAATCGATGTACTAAAAATATACGGAACAGGTACCTATCTCGCGATGCAGACTTGATTAAATAGCTTCGTTGACTTACCTTTGTCCATTTTGTATTAAAAAATGAAGAAAAATTGGCATATTATCTAACTTATTAGAGCAGTATCTGAGATTACCATTATTATAGCTGCCACCATGGCTGTAATAAAACTATTTAGGCGATTGAACAATTTTATAATTGGGACCGTGCATTAATTTTGGCTTTAAATGAAAACAACATCGGTTAATTCCGCGGAATATTTACTAGATCAATAAGATATTGCTCAATCGTCACATCATTAATAACATCGAGCCTTTTAACCATTTTGCAGTTAAGTATATAAGCAATATGTAAAGCTTTAGGTACAAAAACTCGGGCATAAGAGGCGCAGGAAAAGAAGCACAAAATTACTAAATGGTATTTAACTGAAGCAGGTCTGGGAAAATACACACCCTTGGAGATTTGGACTGAGCCAATTGTTGCGAGGGGGGCATGTTCCTTTTAGGGCCGTCCAGGTTTCTGGTGGGTCAGCAAAAGAGTAGGCTTACATAGTAGACTACAGTTTTTGTTTAGGCGTAGGCTTAGACGGCTTAGATTTAGGCTTAGGAATACGCTTTTGCAACGCTTAGGCTTAGGCTTAGGAATACGCTTAATCAACTGATACGGCCCTAAAAGTAACATTGACCGCGGGGGGATATTTGGTCCAAAGGAAAAAAGCATGCTGAGTTCTCCGGGTGTACAATTCAGCCTGCCACATTAGTTTAAGCAACTATTAAGCGAAAAATTTTCAATTTACTATCTTTAAGCGAAAAAATTTTCAATTTACTATCAATAACCCCTTCTCACATTGAGTTGCCTATAGGCAACTAAGCGCAGTGTATATACGTTAAATAATGTATATCGCATTGTGTTTAACAATTGCAACACGTATACATAGTACAAAATCACCACAAGACGTGAGAGCCCCCTTAGGGCTCGAGCGTCAAGCTCCTATAGCTGAGTGGTGATGGTATACGCCTCCCACGCCAGTTACCCGAGTTCGAATCCTAGCATAAAAGTAGGTCTCAGGGGAAATAAAAAATATTCATGTGAGAAAGGGTTAAGCGAAAAATTTTCAATTTACAATCTTTAAGCGAAAAATTTTCAATTTACTATCTATAACCCCTTCTCACATTGAGTTGCCTATAGGCAACTAAGCGCAGTGTATATACGTTAAATAATGTATATCGCACTGTGTTTAACAATTGCAACACGTATACATAGTACAAAATCACCACAAGACGTGAGAGCCCCCTTAGGGCTCGAGCGTCAAGCTCCTATAGCTGAGTGGTGATGGTATACGCCTCGAACGCCAGTCACCCGAGTTCGAATCCTAGCATAAAAGTAGGTCTCAGGGGAAATAGAAAATATTCATGTGAGAAAGGGTTAACAAACGATTTCATTTTGAGTGGAGATGAAAAGCAAAAAAACTTTCCAGTTTGTTGAGTTAAAGTAACCTTCATTTTGTTGGAGCATAATTTTTTCGCGAAACAAGGTGATTTTGGCAAGGTAACAATCTTTAGCATTCGACGTTACGTAGAATTGTGTTCCCCAATATTAATTTGCTTCCGGCGTCGCAGCGTAAACCTGAGCTTAGACCTAAGCCCAAACCTAAGCCTTCTGTAGTAACCCGAATAAGAGGGGGGACTGATATTTATTTGGCCTCTCCAGAGGGTACCCCCTGGTTATTCGGTTACGGACTGTTATTTATTTTTAACCTGTCCTTCGCCGTCCTTCGTTACTGATATATATTCGGTATGGCAACTATCCGTTGAATTAAACGTTGTTTGCCTTGCATCAAAAGCTTGAGCGATAATGCAAGGTTATACTTTGGAATGTTATTTTCAAAACTTAAATACGCTTTAAGTTTCGAACTCAACTTTATTTGGTCCTGGAGTCATTTATGCGCAACAATTAGGGACAATTGCCATTTATGGACACTAATTAGGGTTTATGGACTCTATCCGCTAACGGACTCTTATTAGGGATACGGATATTTATTGATCGGGACTCAAAATGAGGACCCCCTCTTATTATTCCCCCTTATTCGGGTGAATACAATGATCAAAAAAGTTAGTCTAAAGCTTAAGCTTTGCTCTATTGTAGTCCCGCAGAAGATATTCTTCTACACACACTGTGAGCAGTGTTTAACATTTATAACATATATGCGCAGTACAAAATCTCCACAAGACGTGAGAATGTTACACCTAGCTTTTCAAATTTTACCCGCTATAACTTTGTTACTTCTTCCGCAACGTTTATTGTTCGAAAACTACGCAAAACACAAAGTACCACAAAATATTAAATTGGTCAGAGTCCCGGGTTGGAAAAAATTCATACGAGAACACGGTAACACAGATACATCGGAAAACTACAGATTCATAACACCAAAAAACCGCAATGTTACCCTGATATCCTCCCCGGAGGCTCCTTGAAAACTACATTTATACCCAGCCAATGCCCTTTCGAAAATGTCACGACCTATGAAATTTTGAGACTCAGAAATTTAAAATTCCACGAATATACTATAAATAAATCTTGATAAATCGGAGCCACATATTTTTGGTACTACACTAGTTAAACAATTATGCGGGGTTCACGTTATGACCGGGGCAGCTTGGGACACGTTTGGTCCCTATTAGACTATTGGGTAACATTTTGTCTGCATATAGACCCTATATCGTATTCAAAAATTCGTATTTGTCTGCTATTATCATGTGGGGATCACCTTTTGTACTTCAATATCATATGATATTCGAGGTATTGTCTGCGAATATCATATGACATACTTTCAAATGTCTGCTGTCCTGTTGAATATCATATACTAGAATTTGAAATTAGAATTTTTGAATTTTGAAGCTGTGGTTCTGAGCGATTTGGTGTTGGAAACGATTTGCAGGCGTGTATTTGGTATTTAAAGCACATTTGTGCCACAGTCGTCCAACTTTTCATTCATTTATCAGTACCCTAAGGTTACATTGACCCGCTGAATATCATATCATATTCGTTGAAATTTTGGAATATCATATGATATTCGCATAAATGTCCCACAGTATCACGTGACATACCGTCCCTTTTACGCATTGATCATTTGAGAGCATTGGCCTGTATGCTAATGTCATATGACATTCGAGTTTTGTCTGTTTATTCGATATAAGAGCCCGAATTTTAACGTTGATGTCGAATCAACATGGGACAAACCGTGTCCCGCCTGCCCCGGTTATAACGTGAACCCCGCATTAGCACTCAAAAACGGGAATCGATTCCGCAAATAACGTATTTAGTATGATCAAATTCACACAACCCGGTATCTCCACTATTCTATATTGGTGATGGTTCACAACATTAACTAATTAAGTTACCCGAAATATATGCCATCATTATTGCACTGACCCCCAAACACAGCTCGTAAGAATTCCTAATCTTGCCGGCATAAGGTCATCTCAGCCCCTAGAAAAGGCTGTTTTATATTTCCAGCCAGTCATCAATGTGTAAAAAATAAATTGATCAACAATTCATCATGGTTTCGAACAAATTGAATAACATCAAAACGATCGAAGTTGCTCTTAGTAGACATAATATACGTATCGCCCCAGTGCAAAATTCACCAGGATTCTCTAAAACACACAAATATGCAGCAACGGCACAAAAAAAATTTAAGCATGGCAATGCGAGGCATAAATCCGGGAAATAGCAGACTCTAGAATCTTGAACTTAAGAGTAAGCTAAGCTAAAAGAACAAGAAGTCTAAGTCTAAACCTAAGCTTAAGTGCCACTGCGTAACTTATGATTACATACACATACACCTAATTTACCCACACCATTACCTTAGCATGCAATTAACCTAAACGGCCAAACCAAAAAATCCTACCATATAGCAGGATTAATCCAGATGTTATTTTAATAAATAACTTTTGTCAACTTATACCAAATTGAAAATTAGTTTTTAGTGACTTTTTTGGGTCAACATAACAGATCACCTTTAACATGTTCAATGCCTAGGTTTACTATGTCATTTATACACAGATATAATTAGATATTGTTGCTCTGAGTTTAATTTTGGCAAATTTACGTAGTTGTCATATCAAAAATAGAATACGTTCATGTTTTTGGTATTAGGAATAAATATCCGGTGAATGACACCTGCTAGAACTAAAATTCTTATCCCTGTCTTCAATTATTTTGCGTTTTATTCCGAAAACTTTGCCCAATATTTTATCACATAACCAAGGCTCATAACATATAGTATAGTATATTTAAAAGCAGGAGTTATTGCGAGGATAATGATTAAAACGGGGTGTTATACGGTCATTGTCTTAATACTGAGTTACTAGCAGCATTTATTCATCAAATTTGCACCAAATAAGTAGTGCATTTTATAGAGTATATTTACTGTCTATTCAGCTTCCGTATTTCGATTTCAGGCTATCCAGATTTCCCTGCTTTACTGAATAATCGCAATGTGTGTATTGTCTGCGAAAGAGTTTGAAATGCCGCACGAAACTAAATATTCTGCGATACATTGCATCTTTTGCGTTAGCGCAGAGAAAAACTGCTTTATTTAAAGGAAAAATTTTACAATGTTTTGACGAGCTGTGATCGGTTACACATGTGAAAAAGCACTAGGCATGCCGATTTTTGCGACTATTATTGGTCATTCTGAAACTATATTCGAGGAATTATATGTCTAAAGGGAGATTTAATGCGGGATTTGCTGAATAACAGAGCTAAAATTGTGTTGAATTTACATTTTTCGCATCTAAATTCCACGGCTTCTGGAGTTATTTTTGCGGAATTAATATTAAAGATTATTATTCACTATCTGGAATATACTGAAAAATTTGTTCAAATTTTTAAATTATTGGAATTTATGAATCCTGTTAGTTTTTAGGATAAAAATAGCTTTGTTCAAGGTTATTCGGTGACTAAAGATTGATCATATATCAAGGTAAATTTGTATGAAATGTCAAACTTGCTAGAGAAGTCATATAAAATCCGTCAATTTTTGCATCGAGGGAGTGAAGTTTTACCAATGAGGGATGTGCTGCCAGTATATGCCGGCGTAATGTGTTTAGTGCAAGATATTTGGTGTTTGTTTTCAATTTTCTGGCTGATTTTAATGAGATTCCACTAGGGACCCTGGCCTTGTTACATTGTTCATCTTTTACGCCTAAATAAATTGCTCCAATTAAAGTGAAAACCAAGTTTATAACTCGGGGGTCGCGAAATAATAGTTACGTTTGGAGGTCCCTCCGAGACACCCAATTTTTATCTGGGTGTTGAATTTGAAATCCTAAGTTTTGAGCCTGAGTGCTAACCATTACACCGGGATCCTTACTTTTCTAGTACGGCAGGGTACAGCTTAAGCAGCGGGGGTGTTCTTAAGTCTAGTGTCGAAGACCTTAACTTTTCGGAACCTGTAGCAACCCTTAACGGATTAGTTGCGAATGATACCAAAAATATGAAAGCAATTAATCTAAATTTAGTGCAGTTAGACACGGTCGTAAAAGATTTAGCTACGCGCCTAGACGAAGGCCTAACAGATTTCACGGATGATTTTGATCAAATCTCGCAACGTGTTCGTTTTGGGGCTGACACAGGTTTGGCCATCTCATTTTATCGGGGAGATTTAGCTGGTTCCGACTTTAAGACTAGGATTGAGAATTTTAACACGCACTGCAACGCTAGATTAATAGATAATGAGATGAAGTTAAAGGTCCTACCCGCGTATTTAAAGGACCGCGCCAGAGATGCATGCGAGCGTGTAGTTGAGCAGTCTTAGCATAGGTTTACGGACTTGGTTCCTGCTTTAGAAACCCAGCTAAATATCCCCGAATGGGCCATGTATCATGAGGCTTCCTTAGAGCAGGACGTCAGTTAGCGGGTGAGAGCGTTTCAGCCTATTTAAAGGCTATTAAACGGGCATGTCGTAGTTCGTATCCGAACATATATAACACCGCATTTGACCGCCGCGTAATTCATAGTTTTTTGTTGGCTTAAGGCCGTCTAGTGCTAAGTTAGAAGTTTTTCGTGACATGCCAAAAACGCTAAAGGAAGCTGAGGATTTTGCGCAGCGCTTAGACATGCAGTCCGTATTATGTGGTCAAACCGTGGGCGATAACCAAGTGAATGCATTGACATTGGGGTAGAAACCATGCAGACCAAAGGCACAGGTGGTTCAGTTATTAGCCGATAACCAAAAACAATTGATGGAAAACGTTGTAAAAATCGGAATTTTAACCAGAACCCGAGAAATAGTGCTCGGCCCAATTCAAATCGAAATTTTACCGCGAGAAATATCAGAAATAATTCGAACCGAAATTTTTAACCAAATTTTTCACCTCGTGGCCCTCGTTGCTATCAGTGTCGAAGAATAGAACACATTACCATGGCCTGCATGTTACGTCATGGAAACGTTACCAGATCAGGGAGTCGATTTCAATCACCGCAACATTTTGGAAACCCAAATAACCGAACTTACGGTTATAGATCACAGTTTAATACCCTAGCGCGCCCCAAAATACCCAATTTACCGGCTCTGCCACCTGCCTAAACCGTTAAGAATGTAGTGGCTACAACAGTACCCACTTCGGGGCGTGGTGCCGCTTCACCACCCCCCTCGGAACCGAATCAATTACAAAAAATTGAGAAGGAACTGGACATGCTGCGCAAGCAAAATGCGCTACTAATTGAGAAATTCTACCCAAGATTTGTGGGCGCCGTAGCTGTTAAAGATCATGTTTTTGCCACTTGTGGGTCCAAAAGTTTTAAACTAAAGGGCCATATTCTACCACTTCTGTTTTTGACAATCATTTTTATAATGTTTTGTCCTACGCATTCAAGTTTATCTGGGACATTGAATCAGTTGCACCCTAAAACTTACCCATCATTTGGCCTTTGCTTGATACCAAAGGGTCTGGTTCTTACTGCAGTAGACTCCGTGTATGTCCCGGTGGTGTTACATCTGGGTCATGGTCGCATAAGGCCTTGGGTGCCCCTGACCTTCGATGGACCACTTCCGCGACGCTGTAACTGAATGTAACTATTATTTCTTTACCCTCGAGTAATACACTTGGTTTTCGCTTTAATTGGAGCAATTTATTATAGGCGTAAAAGATGAACAATGTAACAAGGCCAGGGTCCCTAGTGGAATCTCATTAAAATCAGCCAGAAAATTGAAAACAAACCCAAATATCTTGCACTAAACACATTACGCCGGCATATACCAGCAGCACTTCGCTCATTGGTAAAACTCCACTCCCTCGATGCAAAAATTGACGGCTTTTATATGACTTCTCTAGCAAGTTTGACATTTCATACAAATTAACCATGATTTATGAAGGATATTTAGTGACCGAATAACCTTTAACAAAGCTATTTTTATCCTAAACACTAACAGGATTCATAAATTCCAATAATTTAAAAATTTGAACAGATTTTTAAGTGTATTCCAAATAGTGAATAATAATCTTTAACATTACTTTCGCAAAGATCACTCCAGAAGCCGTGGAATTTAGATGCGCAAAATGTAAATTCACCATAATTTTAGCTCTCTGATTACGCAAATCCCGCATTAAATCGCCGATTAGACATATAATTCCTCGAAATGCTGCTACTAACTCAGTATTAAGACAATGATCATATAACGCTCCGTTTTAATCATTATCCTCGCAATAACTCCAGCTTTTAAATATACTATATGCTATGAGCCTTAGTTATGTGATCAAAATATTAGGCAAAATTTTCGGAATAAAACGCTAAATAATTGAAAACAGGGATAAGAATTTTAGTTCTAGCAAACGGGTGTCATTCACCGGATATTTATTCCTAATACCAAAAACATGTACGTATTCTATTTTTGATATAACAACTACGTAAATTTGCCAAAATTCAACTCAGAGCAACAATATCGAATTATACCTGTGTATAAATGACACAGTAAACCTAGGCATTGAACGTGTTAAAGGTGATCTGTTATGTTGACCCGAAAAAAATCCGCAGCGCACACTTGCAAAATTTTCCTTACAAGAATTTGTAGCCTCAACTATTAAAGCGGAAATATTAATACTCAACCCCAATAATAGGTGCTACACACGTTTAAGAACACGGTCAAACATTCTAGAATATTTCACTCGGCTAACTACGTTCCAACAAGAGCCCATTCGGGCTCGTTTGTCAAGCTCCTATAGTTCAGTGATCATCGTAAACGCCTCCCACCCGTGACACTGGGGATCGAATCTTACCTTGAAATTACTTCTAATATGAAATTGAAAATATTTATGTGAGAAAGGGTTAAGGTATACAACTAGTTGGCTGTCAACCATTAAAAATGTTTCGATTGAAAGGAAACTATAGCATAGAAAATTTGAAAATTTATTAATATTTAGCAATCTGGTTGTGTGTGAAGCCATTAAAATATCACGGAAAGGCAAAATAGTCCCAAAAACTCGCGAGCGAAACGAGCAAGAAGCCAGACACATTTGCAAACTTCGGCGGTTTTAGTTTCAATCGATTTGTCCCGTTTGCGGTTAACATTGCGTTTCCCAGAACCCCCTTTTACCTCACTCCTTCTTATTGGAGTCTACTTTAGTAATAAAACTCGGCATGTAAAATGCATGTGCTCTGAAAATATACAGTTCCAAATTGCAATTCCGATTCCGGTATAATTCAGTTCAGTTTTGCACTTAGATCATAAGGCCTCGATGGCGCTCACGTAAGCGGCCGTTGCGTAGCGTATGCTCGGCCCTGCATAAATAGATTTATCCTTTATCTGTAAAAATATATAAACGAAATGAATGAGCGTTAGATAGAAACCATTTAATCTGGTGGCGGTTTTTTTAATAAATCGATTGAAAAACACAATGAAAACGGAAATGCGCAGTTCAATACGGTATAACCAGGAGAGATTGTTCGGGTTTTCGGCACATTAATATACTGCAACAGGACGCGTCGGCTAAAACGTGGATATAAATATTTTTGTACCAGGCGACCTGAGTTAATATAATGTTGGAAGCACTTGCGGATCCAAGGGTGAAACCTCGGTCTGAGCCCGCCACCAACAGGAATTAAATCCGAGAGTTTGTATTAAGGTTTAGCACTAAAATGGCATTTGGCTTGTGACCCTCTGCGGTCACGATATTTATTCAGTATTGTATCTCGCGAGACCGCCTTTCTTTTCATAAATTGATGGATCTGCCACTGATTGGAAGCATGGAGCAAAGCAGATTTATGTTTAAAAACGGCCTTTCAATAACGCCGTCATAAAGTGTGTATTGTTTGACAGAGTAAGTGAGAGTGGCAGCAATCTGGTTCAGGATGCTGCAGGCCCACAATCAAAAGTTTCTACGGAGGGGCAGGGAGACAAATTTATTGTAGGGGGAACTATAAATTTTTTTACACATTTATACAAATTAATAAATGCTGTCCATAAAAGTTTGGCCCATGTATACAACAGGACCGGATCGTTTTCCGACGGGGCTGTAATAAAGTCAGCTAAGCTTTGGACTAACTTTTTTGCTTAGGCTTAGGCTTAGGCTTAGGCTTAGGCTCAGGAATATGCTTATTTATAATGCTGTTCAAAATTGATCTGTATTTTTCGGCGGGTGTGTAACAGAATAAAGTTTAACTTTACTAATTTTTTTGGTTAGACTTAGGCTCAGGCTTAGGCTCAGTCCTATACTCAGAGATTGGTTTGCTTATTTTTACTCTGAGGCTTAGGGGTTTGACTTAGGGGTTGAAATATGTTTATGCTACTGTTACAGCTGTCACCTAGAGATTGGCCGCGAGAGGTGAATCCACCGGTCGCATAACCCCATTAAAAACGTTTGCTCTTCAGCTATAAAAGTTTCAAGCCTTGATTACAAGTCATCTAAAACCAATGCACAAATCCCCTGATAAATTCTTAACCCTTCTAGCATGTTAAGACGACTACGATTCTACTAGAATCGGGTAAAACAGCTGAATATCAAGACGTAGAAGTTAATTATTAAGTATGGTTACGTCATTGTTAATAATCAGTCAAAACATAAAAAATATCCAAAAATCAGATGATTTTTCCCAAACGTTTTAAGACAGTTACGCTAATGAAATCTGTTAAATAGTCGTATATGAAGTCTAGACGGATGAAAAATCCACCAAAACGATTTCAATTTTAAATTGAAAATTTAAACTTATAGAAACGCGAATACCGTTGCTGATTTAAAACCCACGTCAAACGGCGAGTTTCATGAGCACTTCAGTCACGCAAAATGTCAATGCAAGGTGAAATAGAAGACGCCGAGGTTGATTGCAAGGATTTTCAATCTATGTCCATATTGTCAAATGTTCGCAGCACGGGCCCATGTTAAGATCAGGGGTGGAACGTTTTTCTTTAGGACTGCAATAGAGTAAGCTTAAGCATTAGACTTTTTTTTGCTTGGATTAGGCTTAGGCTTAGGCTTAGGAATAACATCATTCTTACGCTTAGGTTTAGGTTTAGGCTTAGGCCTAGGATCAGGTATATACTTATACTGTTCCGCCCCTATTCTTTACATTGGCCGTAGCACGTATCACCAGTATAGTGATAGGTCTTGTACCATTCGTTCGAATCAGTAAATGATGTGGTCCGAAATTTATCACATTTCTCTCATTTGATGTGTCTTGCTTTTGATTCAATGTTGAGATCCGCAATTTTAGGAATTTGACAGTTTGAAAACCAATTGTGGACTGGTGATTAGTCTATGAACGAAGCCTCACCAACGCATTCTATCATGACCACATACTCTGTTTCATTGGATATATTATTTTCTGAAAGCGATACACTGTTTGGAATGTAAACAAATCCGCAATCGCAGGAATTTGTCATTTTGAAAACATCTCGCTAACTGGTGGTAGATGCTATACGTACTCGAGAATATGGTTATGCACACAAAACGAATTGTCTGGTATTTAAAAGCATTGCTTTAAATTTAAAATTTAACTTTTAGTAGTGACTCCAGACATTTATATATTGAATTCACGTCCTTTATTACTGATAATTTTAAAAATATGTTTCTGCATTTTTTTGACTTAAAACTTTGCAATTAATCACTTATTTTATAAATGATTAATGCGGGATTTACGTTAACACCGGAGCAGGCCTGTCACGGTTTGCCGTAAACTGATTCGACTTCAACGCTAAAATTCGGGCTCTCATATCTGGTTAACAGGCAAAACTCCGACATCATGTGACATTAGGTTACAAATTATCCCTCTTAAATGTTAAATGTGCACTAGAGTTGGTATGTAACGTGGTACTATTTGACATTTATACATATGACATTGCAAAATTACAACGAATATTATATGATATTCAGCGGACAGTGTACACTTCCGATGCTATTAATTAAATGGAAAGTCGGACGGCAGCGGCGAAGTGGTGCTTTAAACTACCGAATTGACACCTGCAAATTCGTTTCCGAGACAAAGTCGCTTAGAACCACAGCTTCATAATTCCAAAATTCAAATTTATTTAAGTCCATCTGTTGCAGTCCCCGTAATCAGGACTCACCTAAAAATAACTATTGAAGCCAGCAAATCTTGCTTCGTTATCTCTCACGTTTTTAGCATCTGCAAATTTTGCCTACTAAAGCACGATACCCAGTATTTGCTGCTATGCTACCAGTCAATCATATAAATAAATCGATCTTAAACTCGTCAGATTATGTTTACATACGTTTGAAAATATAGGCGCTGTCTTTAAAAACAAAAAGCAGTCGGAATCAAGTATTAACATTAATTCTAATAATTTTAAAAGCAAAAAAACTCAAAACCAAAGCTATTAAACATAAACAAATGTTCAATTGTGTATTAATATAATTAATTTTTTCAAACCACAACTTAATAGGCGGACTAAAGAGGGGAAAATGTCGTATGCCGTATATTTATGAACAGATGGCGAAAACGCAGTTTTGATCGGATTTAATAAGTAATCATTCTCTGTATTCTATGAATCAGAAAAATTTTTTCCAATCAGATTATACTCCCTTGAATTGAAGTTTTGAATTCTTACTAGTTTTAAAATATAAATTATACAAATTAAAGTAACTACAAGCCGTAGGTTTAAAAAGGCGTCAGCGAATTTAACCAAAATGGGACATAAAGTTATTGTTGTTTATTGATTGAACTGAATTTAAATAAGAAAGATTGTACATGAAGACATTTAATATTTTTGATTAATTTGTTACGAAATATTCTGGTTCACATAAGATTTGTTCATGAAAAAATTTACCTAATTAGATTTAAACAGTACAGAACAATGTAGGAACGGTTTCTAACTGCTGTATTTAGCATTGAGCACCAGTTTAACTGGTAATCAATAGGTCTTTTCAAACAAACCAGCTGTGGTACTTGAATGAACGGAAAATGTTTATATCGATTTAAGTGAGCTTATTAAAAGCTGAAATGTGTTAAACTTCTAATTTCATTGTGTACTGGTTGATAAGCATGCCGGGATCACGTTATAACTTCAGACACCACGGGATATGTCATATTGTCATGAACACATTTTGGTCTGTATAACTGTTCTTGCGAATTGATATTACAGTGACTCGTAGGTTTTGATCTGCGAAAACAAGTATGCATTGTCAGTCGAAACCGTGGGTTTTGGTCGCTATTGCTATCTTTGTTTTATTATTGTCATTATTATTATTATTATTATCATTATCACTATTATTATTATTATTATTATTATATATTATTATTATTGCTGTATTGACCCGAAGAGGGGGAACTGATATTTATTTGGCCTCTCCAGAGGTTACCCCCCCTTGTTATTCGGTTACGGACTGTTATTAGTTTTTAACCCAGGCTCCGTCGCCCTTCGTTACTGATATATCAGGTACTGAAATTATCCGTTGAATTAAACATTTATTTGTTTTGTGTAATAGCTTGAGCGATAATGCAGGGTTATACTTAGGAATGTACTTTCAAAATTTAAGTACGCTTTAAAGTTTCGAACTCAAATTATTTGGTCTTGAAGTCATTTATGCGCAACAATTAGGGTTAATTGACATTTGTGGACTCTAATCAGGGTTTAGGGATTCTATCCGCTTACGGACTCTTATTAGGGATACGGACTACTCCTATTGATTCAGACCCAAAATGGGGACCCCCTCTTATTACCCCCCTCTTATTCGGGTCAATACAGTATTAAACTCATGGTTTTGGTTGGTTTCTATCAGTGTTAGTGACACCAATCCCGGACGCCGCTGTTCTCGGTGCCTTTGACCAAATCATCCCGTACCGAATGCATAACAATCGTTCGTATCCAAAACTGACAATACATAGGCCAAGCCGGTATCTAATATTTAAATGCCACCAAGAATACTGTAGTGACCCAAACTAAAAAGAAGAGACAATCTCTAAACAGTATCTCCTGCTGTTCGGTTCCGGACTGTTATTTATTTTTCAAACAAGCTCCAGTTGTTTGGACGACGCACACACTGTAAATTCCTATGAGTTAATTAATCAACTCAGACTGAAAGTTGGTTATTTCTGAGTTAATAACAGTACACTTTAACTCTTCCTGAGTTGACTTGATTTCACTGTGAGTTGAGTGGACTCCGGGTGAGTTGCTTAACTAAAATCAGAAAGAGTCGAATCAACTCAGAATTGTGAGTTCTGATAGTCCTAACTCAGACAGAGTGATTCAACTCATTCTGAGTTAAAATCAACTCACTGGAATTTACAGTGCATTTAAATTTATGTCAGCCATTTTAGATATTTTAAATTCAGTGCTTTTGTAATATACTTTTAAAACTTGAGCATGCTACCATGAATATTGGAAACATTATAATATGAGTATTGAATAAAATTCTGTTCTAAACTAATAACGTGGTGCAAGGAGCATTTACGCAATCAATTTAGGGTAATTGATCGTTATGGATTGTACTTTGATTTTTGGAGTCTATTTACGGATAGTAATAAGGGAAATATACTCCTAACCAGAACCCCAGACTCATATTACCACCTCACCTTTTACTCGGGTCACTACAGCATATACAGTACATTGGGAACACTGAATTTTCAGTTACGCCGAAGTAAACCATTATATATTACGGTAGTATCAAGATATTTAGTTGCCCGACCACTCGCTACCCGAGTCGAAGTTTCATCGACTCGACAATTGTCGCCCATCATTATGCTTAAGCTTAGGCTTATGATCACGCGAAAGACTATACTTAAATTAATCCATAGGCTTTAGTAGTCGGGCAACGAATTGTCGTAGATTTATATTTTACAGTTGCTGTATGTGGATATACAAATGAAAATAAAGCGAGCAACCATCCAAAGAGAGTTTAGAACAACATAGCAAGAGTTTTTGACGAGTGGCTCAAATTTCGACTAGCCCATTGGTCGTTTGCGCGATACGTCAGATAGCCAATCAACAACTGCGATTTAATAATATATTTTGCATATCATAAAGTAGTGTAATGTTAATATAGATTTTATTTCAAATTACGCATTGCTAATGATTGCAAACACGCGTTTGGTGGGACGCTGATAAAATAAACAATAAATTCATGCTTTGACAACTGTTCAGAACTGGACCGTTTCGCTTGGTTTGGTTGCAAGCAGCAGTCTATAAACGATTTAAACTTCAAAGACAGCGGTAGTTCACAGTTTTCTGAGTTGAATCTTGGTAAATCTGCAAATAGCATAGCGTTATCTAATGAATGTAGTTGGTCCTGCAAACCCGAGAAGTCCGTCTACTCAGCATCAGCCTAAACCTGAGCCTAGTCCGTAACCTAAGTTTAAGCTTTTCAGTCTCTAAGTCTCCCCTGTCGTCCTTAGCCAGTATAGTAAATCAACGAAACAACTTCTTCGTTACAGTTTATTGAAAAGAGCTTCCTGTAACATTTTAGCTTTCAAACCCAATTGCAACAAACTTACTTTATCCTCCAAACCGAAACAATATAGACGTTGCCTATTGAATTTTAAAACAATTTGACTAAATTCATATTTTGAAATAAAGAATGTGACAGTAATTGCTGTAGTGACCCGAATAAGCGTTGATGCGACTGATATTTGGTCCGTTTCTTCAGAGAGTACCCTTCTTTCGCTAATCGAACTTGGGCTAACATTTATTTTCCAATCCAGCTTCATTGATTTGGACCACACACCTTTAACTATGCCAGCCATTTTACAGACTCTAGTTAAGGAAATAGACTCCTGTTGAATCAGACCCTATAAAGGGTTCGGACTTTTGTTATTACCCCCTTGTTTGGGTCAGTACAGTAATGTTTGAACACAACATGTTACGTACTTCCTTCGGCAATTATACCAAGCGCTTCCGTCGGCTCGTACTCAAACAACGGAGGCAATCCTTGCATCATTTCGATTGCCATGATCCCTAGAGCCCAGCAGTCCACTTTTGGACCTGACCTGAAACCCAACAATGACAATTACTCTCGCTATAAAACAGCTGCTCTAAATTCAACAATATTTACCAGCTAACTGTAGCGTAAATGTCGTGCCCCAAACAGCTATTTGCCTCAGTTGGCAATTGGGACGTCCTAAACGACAACTGCTTTTCTGGGCAGCCCAAATAGCTGCTAGAATGCAAACTGATTCTGATTTTAATTGGAGGATTATACACACTTAAACAGCTGCTAGACTGAAGCGAACCCCAATACAAATCGTTTTATCTTTAGCGATAAAAGAGCGGGAAGTCCAGTCACATTTCTCATTTAATCTCAATACAACGTAAATTAAGCGCTTAGCGCTGAAAAAGTTGCCAAAATGCAGGTACTGCAGGTGTTTCCCCTGCTATTTAATTTCATTGCACTTTCAGCCACTATCACGTCGTACAGATGTCACCGCACCCAGCGCCTCGAAATCTTAGTAGAACTTAGATTTTGATGGCTGGAATCACATTTCTGTGAGGATGTGTGAGCTCTCAACCTGCACAGAAATACTCTCCTGAAAAGGGCAACCCTGGAAGTTTCGGTGTTCCGGAGAGTCACTGCGCATGCATCTGCGCAGGTTTGAAATTTGCTGTAACTCGAAAAGTTGTGTAGAATTTGCAGATCGCTGCGGTGCGGGCAGAGAGTGCTTTCGCTACCTAGAAAACTTGAAAATGGTCTTGAATAGTCTGTATTTTAGTGGGTCGCAGCTAAAAACTATATTTTAATGTCTAAAACGATTGTTGCAGATTGTGGCAATTTTATGAAATGTTTATTTTGATCTGAATTTGGCTCATTCAAATATATACGGTGTAAAACTTGGTACGAGGTGTTAATAAATGGTGCTGATTTCGATGAAACAAATCTGAAAACACTTAATTTCGTCTGTTGTTTTCTACGTCCCTGAAAACCAATTGTAAAGTTCAAAAGCCATAGAAATTTCTAGAAGCTAGCTACCTTTTGAGTTTAATTTCATATTGTTTTGGCTTCGTACGCGCTTAATAACGATATCGTCAGTTTAATATAGATGTTGCGGAGAATTATTACTGTGTGTTAACGTGTGTTAATCATATGGCGTTTGAATAATTTTTCTAGTTTTAGAATTTTACTGGTTTTTGGCAATAGTCTGTTGATAAAAAGGGAAAAGGGAGGAAATCTGAGACCGGTTATGCAAAGCAGTTTGGTGTTTAGCCTAACACCACCGCTACTGTTTTAGAGAATCATTATTAGTGTTATCGTTTGAGTTTTTGTAGGTTGCAGCAGTCTCGCTGGGTGTTTAGTTTTGCACTAATTTCTGGGAAGTGTTATAGTTTATCGTTGTATAAAATATGGTTCGAAGTTTTCGTCTTTGCTTGATATGCAGAATTTTCTACGTGCGGAGTGCTCCGTGCGGAATCAGTCCAGCAGGTCCTGGGTGACCTGGCTGGACTTGTGTAATTGGTCAGCAGTGATGTCCCCGTTCTGGACGGGATTGACATAAAAAAATTAAGTGCATGAAATACCGGAGTTATTGATAAGCCTGTTTTATGTCATAATTTGCAGCTATTTACTGGCGCTATACAAATGCGTAACGGCTCTCCAGACTACGTTGGAGATTGACGCCGGCCTATAATTTCTATTTATTTTTAGCTGAGGTCTGAAAAATAAAAAAGCTTAAAGTGTTAGTTACATTAGTTCACGAATATGACGAGTGATACGCTTCGCAGGCTTTCTTCACCAGTCAACCCGGAGGATGACGAGTTTTATCCGTCTACCATTTGTGCTCGGTGGGCGGTAGCTCACCTAACAAAGGAGTGTCATGGTAGGGTCTAAGCCTACTCAACCACATAGTATTTATTCCACGCACATGATTTCTGGCCGTTAGTTTAGTGCTGTCCCGGGACTTCCGTTTCTTTTCTCACGTTGTACATATCACGCCTGAGGTAACCTGTATTTTTCGTACGTCTCAGTGCACATCCCAATCGCTCACGGGCATTATGTTTACGTTGAATCAATTTCCCTGACTCGCGCTCCAGCTGATTTTACGTATGCAAATCAACTATTTCATTAACACAATATAACACATTGTTTACTGATGTTTTATATTATGAATTATAGTGTCGTAGTAATTGAACCCAACCATTGTCGTTCTATATACAATTCGTAAATCAGGCAGATTTTGTTACGACTCTCTTTTTTGTAATTTTTGTATTTATAGACTTTGTTTGAAGGTCAATATGAAAACTGCAGCCATATACGTAGATGATATTCCCTACACTGAAGTTTTGTCGGTTCCTACGTATTAAAATGTCCATTTCAATCTCCAGTAATCCTAATTTCCCAAAATCCTAGGGTAAGTTAGTGGCCAAAACCAATTTGTAGGACAGCATCTTAATAGATTGTGTGTTAGGATAAGGTTTATGCTTTAGGCGTTTAGAATTAGGCTTAGGCATTGGTTTAGGATTATTAAACGCAGGCGTAAACTAAGGAATCCTATGTGTATTAAGAGGTAGCGGGAAAACATAAGTTACCGGGTATGTTCTACAAAGACTTTGCGTGTAGTGTACTGCAAAATTTTGTAACGCGCAAAGAAGCGACGTTTTAATAAACTGATAAAGTCATTTACATCCGCTGAAACTTCAGTCTTTTTTAAACTTGACATTGTAAAATTCGAACTGCCGTTTAGGTTAGGTACATTTTTAAGCTTCAATGTTTGGTAACGCAATTATATCAACTTTGTTATTATACATAAGATTGGCGCGCACGAAAACACCAAATTTTAAACAAAAAACCAACTTACCGCTTTCCTCTGGCCGCTTCAGGTGCCATCCAGTATGGAGATCCAATTACACTGTTGTCCTTCGAACAAAAATTACTACTTCTACCAGTTTGTGTGTTTGAGCAATATTCCATAGCACAACCGAAATCGCACAATTTTATAATTCCTAATTTGTCTGAAATTAAAAATCCACAACCCTTGAAGCAGTTGGTAATGTTGCCAATTTTGTTCTGTTCATGCGTTGTAAAAATTAAAACAAACGACAAATAAGCTTAAGCTTTAGACTAATTTTTTACTTCGGTATAGCTGTAGGCTGATCTTACGTTTTAGAAATATGCTCATACTAGTGATACTGCACCGTTCTATGCACTGGCCGCTAGTTCTAAACGATGTAAACCCTATGTATTGAACTTGTAATTTTTCGTAATACTGACGTGTGAGTTCTGGTAAGCTATTTTTCATTACTTTCTTTGTCTTCAATATTCTATTAATTTTTGTTTTAAATGCTCTGTAATTGTACAGAAATTTGGGGTCCTGTCTGCTCTCGTCCACAGCTTTAAGCCGAAGCCTATATAAGCCTAGTGCTAATGCAAACTCGAAAATTATTTCAATTTGAAAGTTTTGAAAATTGTGTTTAAAGTGTACATGAGTCCTAGTTTTGTGCGATGTAACTGATACAACTAATTTATAAAACGTGTCAAATAGACGTATATAACTGAACAAATATATCTTAATGTTTGAAAGTTGACTTTATTTTGAACAAAATTTAAAATGCAGTGAACTACTGTATAGTCTTCAAAGTTTGGGCCCAATATTAATTATACATGCCTACCTACAAAGGGCTATATCTAAGCCAATCCTAAAGCTTAAATCCGAACCTAAACATAAACCTAATCCTAAGCATGAAGCTTATCTTCCAGTTTTTAAAGGTCCCTCTGTCTTCCAGCGGGAAGGTTTACTATTTTGGTCCTGGGCCAAAGTTATACATATAATCAATGACACGGATTAGAGTTTAAATTAACGTTAGGCTTAGGCATTTAAAACATGGAATTATATCTTGAATACCTAATAACACGTTATCTGGTTTAATATCTCGATGTACTATTTTGTTGTTGTGAATATAACACAGGCCAGCTAGAATCTGTTGACACACTACGCTGATTTGACATTCGCTAAACTTGTACTTCGGTATAACGTCAGCTAAACAAGCTCCTGGAAATAACGAATACCATTTTTAACTTTAACATTATATATCAACGGCTGGGTTTCTGAAATCTTACTTAAGTATTTACTTAAGCTATGCTTAAGTAATTAGGTACGTAACTCAATGACTTACGTAAATACTTAACCCTTTCTCAAATGATTATTTTCTATTTCCCCTGAGACCTACTTTTATGCTAGGAATCGAACTCCAGTGACTGGAATGGGAGGCGTATACCATCACCACTCAGCTATAGGAGCTTGACGCTCGAGCCCAAAGGGCTCTCACGTCTTGTGGTGATTTAGTACTATGTATTCGTGTTGCAATTGTTAAACACGGTGCTATTTATATTATTTAACGTATATACACTGCGCTGAGTTGCCTATAGCCAACTCAATGTGAGAAGGGGTTAACTTTTCGAACGAAAAAGGTAAACGCCAAATGTGAGCAATTGTCATTACAAAAAAGTAACAGTTTTGCTTTTTATAATGGAGGCACCACGAGTTTACAATTTCAGCTAAACCAGTGTTAGCATACCTGAACGGTTAATTTGTAATCTATCAATTTTCGTCAGCGACTTACGTATTTACTTAATAACTTAAGTCCGCTTTTAAAACAACAAATTGACTAAGTAATTACATAGCACGTATTTAAGTATATACTTAAGTAAGGTTTCAGAAACCCAGCCAATATCTCAGTATAACCAAGAGTTGATAGTGATTCTTTGAACAAGGAGTGTAATTTCCTAATAGTATACGAGGTATATATAACGTGCCACCGAACGTTGCGCTTGGCGAACACCGAAACAATGAGATGGGGTTACTAGACAACAACACAGCTAAAAATGAAAACACGACAAAATCTCAAATCAAGATTGAAATCGGTTTCAGGGTACAACATAAAAAACCCCCTTCGAAAATGTTATAGAAGGTATTTTCGTTCCCTTCCTAATCTTGGCTACGCCAATGATCTGTTATATATATTTTTCAGAAACAACATATAGTTCAAACTATAAAAGAGTAGGTCTAGATTCTAGATGACATTTTTTGCTTATGCTTAGGCTTAGGCTTAGGCTTAGGAATACGCTTAATCTTTTGTTGCGCCCTTTGGTCCAGAAATGCATAGCGCAACCCATACCGTTTACGTATTCTGTTATCAACCATATATCGCTACCAACTATATACGCATCGCAGAATGCAACAATATTTGAATGTTGAAGTTTTTTCAATATACTAATTTCTTTCGCTGCAAGTTGCATTCGTCTAACTGAACGTTGACTTTCACTGCGTCGACGAGTTATACTGCATGATGGAATAACTTTAATTGCAACTTGTTGCAGCCGCTTCTTCCGATGCACGCGATCCGTATTGATGTAGCCTACATATACTTGGCTTGAGCAGCATGTAGCTGAAATCTAGATTAAAAGTTATGTCAAAATAATTTACAATACATGGATTTGTAATATTACAGTTCATATTATATCATATGTGCAGCACCTATGTCCAGTTAGCAATAGGTTTTCAAACAAGCAAAGTGCGGCAGCTACTAATTTGCATATTTGGCGTGCACTTTGGTTCAATTATCAATGCTAATAATTTGGCAAATTTTTAGAGTTCGCCACGGGTTGGTTTAAAATTTTTTAAGAAATATCGCCGAAATGTAGATGGTACTACAGCTGAAAATATGGAAAAACAATAAACTACAGGTATGTGGGTTTTTAGATCCGGTATAAAGTCGACACTATTCCTTGGAATTTTGAGGGTGTCGGACAGTTTAGATCGTCTTTTAAAAACCTTTACCGACAGAGTCGGAGTTATATTTGCCACTCTAGCCGTTATAGACAAAGTGCCCAAAACATGTTGTATAGTCTGCATAACCAGTATATAGTGTCCCAAGCCTGTAACAGGACATGGTTAGTTAGTGTTTTTACAAACATTATTTAAATTTTCACAGGGTGGCGGCTAGGTGGTTCAAAGCCTCCCCCTAAGTAAAAAACTTGGCCATGAAGAAGTTAGAATTTTCGCACGGCGCCGGCCTTCATAAACAGCGAACGTAGCCAAGATGTTATACTCGAAAGTAAGCCGCGTTGCAGTCATTAATGTTCTTTTCCGTGCCAAAGCAGTGGCTTTCTTGAAATAGTTGAATAACGCAGTCGAAGAGTTGAATTGATAATACACCCATCATTGCAACATCAAAAAATAAAGTTCGCGACACATAAGTGCTGCGATGCTGATGAGGCTGTGTAAAATTCATTTTTATAAACATGCGAAATTTGAGTAAAGACATATTTCCTTGTTTTTAAGAGTATTCGTTTTCATTACCTTAAACCCTATTCACACTTGCACGTTTTTGCAGCAAGAATTCGCAGTACCATTTGCACGAAATACCTGCAGTTGCAAGAATTTGCAAGGAAAAGTCATTTTCATTCTGAAACTTAACATAAATTTATGTGAATACTTTGTTGAGGACTGTAAGCGCTCAGCAACACAGTTTTCCACCGGCCAATCAAAATGCGAGTGCAAGAAATTCAAGCGACCTACAACTGCGTTCACACTGGCGCATTAAATGTAATAGTAGGAATTGCAGTGAACAATTTGCAGCTGCAAGAACATCAAAGCTGTATGTGATCAAACTTGCGCATGCAAGTTGCAGGCGCGAGTTTTTGCTGCAGACACTAGCACATTTGAAGAGCTTTAAATTCAAAATCGCTGCGAAGACCGGAAATTTTTTGGACGTTTTTTTGGGTACTTATTATGTTGTAGCAATGGTGTACCGAGAAATTTGAATTGGTCCGTCCGCGCCTACAACACATTAGCTCTAACAGGTCTTTAGCGTCTCGAATTAGCTCGGCGACTAATTCCCGACTTCTCTTTAAGGCCCTCTAATTTTTTGCGGGCTGAGTAACTGACGTGGCTAAATGGATCACCTTCTAAGCAAAAGAATCTAAACCTACTCTTTTATGGACCCGCCAGAAACCTGCACGCCCCTTAAAGTAACACGGGTCCTGATTTACATTAGGCGCAGTATTATTCTAGCATCTCTCTCGTCATACCTCGGTGTGATCAATTATTACAACATTTTCACAAGTTGAAGTCTATAATACCAAGAGTGCATGATCACTTTTTATAACAAGAGTGTGCAACTGGGTACATTCTGTGTATTAAAGAATGTACCCGGCACGCGTTGCGTTTTTGGCTTACCCCCTCATTTGGGGGGGTGTTGAAATCTTGAACGCAGGCAAATACTGTTGCGATACACAGTGCAAACCTTGTCCGGTTATATTCTTGAATTAAGTTTAGCTGAGTTCTGTGTGCAGTTGACCCCCCACTAAATAAGGGAGGGTATGGGCAAAACGCAACGCGCGGTAGTACTTTTTATGCCACGTGTGTTTTTGGAAGTGGGACACTCTTATTATCGTCTCTTGATAATACTAATAGGTATCGAACGCGCCTCTCGTATTATTACCCTACAGTGACAGTACCGTGAAAGAAGGTATGATTTAATGATTTAGTGAAATTGAAGTTCACAGATATTTTGAAACCCAAGGCAAACGAACAATACAAAAATAAGACTGATACTCTCGCGTGAATATGAAGCTCGAATTATTTTACATTTGAGTTCTAGCAAGCGTACCAATTTTTAGTCCAACAACTGCAACAGTAATAGTAAGTTTGAACACCTGTTACTAACCGTTTACAGTTGCTATACGCACATCTGAGAGAACATGGGCCAACAAAACAAATTCGCATAAACTTTTCATTCGTGGGTTGAAGCGCAAAACGTATCGTTGGCATTCCAGCTTTAAAATAAAATTTTGAAACGTCAAAAAACTACACAAATATAATTTGAAAAATCTAGATATAAACTATGTCACTCACATATTTGTGGCCCCATCGTGTATTTGACTCTGGGGTCGCCATCAGAAATTAAATTGCTGAGATCGTTCATACGGATGTCGATATAAGTTAAAATTTAAATTCGTTAAGCTTTACAACTACTTATAAAATAAGGAAATTTTTGCTACCAATACATTGTAGTAAACATTTAAAGTCGCAGCTGGCACTGTTTTTCAAACATTAATAATAAAAAAGCACCAAATATTTAATAATGAACAGCACATTTGTCTGTACAATGGAACCTTTTTGGTGTTTCTTAAGTCATTAGCAATAGCAATTTTTTCCAGTTCGACAATAAATGGAACGATGTAAAATGCAGAATGGGTCTGGCTGACAAAGTCGTTATTTATGGAGAGTAAAATTGGTTCTGTTATTCGCTGGAAAACGTTTAACTTTGTGGAAATGTACAAAACGCGTATAAATGTAAATTTTGATTTAGAACATTTAGCATATTCCAGTCTATCGATGGTGTTTCAATCGCATGAATTTTTACAGAAATAGCCATTTTTTACCGCAAGTTCTACCAAAGATTACTGTTGGAAAATATATCGGTGGTAAGGTATCGGTATTTTTGGTAGCATAAACAGATGATACCGATTGTTTTAATCATTAATACTGTACTAACCCGAATAAGAGAGGGGGGACTGATATTTATTTGGTCTCTCCACACTGTACCCCTTTATTTGTGTTGTATCAAAAACTTGAGCGATAATGCAAGGATATACTTAGGAATGTAGTTCCAAAATTTGAAAACGCTTTAAACTTTCGAACTCAAATTATTTGGGCCTGCAGTCGTTTATGCGCTACAATTAGGGATAATTGACATTTATGGACTCTAATTACTGTTTATGGACTCTATCCGCGTACGGACTCTTATTAGGGATACGGAATCCTATTGATTGGACTCAAAATGTCGACCGCCCCTCTTATTACCCCTATATTCGCGTCACTACAGTATGTTTCCAAACGAATGAGAGCTCAATAGTAAAATTCTGCGTACACTGTAAAAAATGGGAAGTCAAATTGACTCTCTCGGAAATACGCTTTTTCTGACTACACAAACTGAATCAAAATTTGACTCCGCCACAGTCAAATTCGATTCATTGAATCGCTCAGTGAGTCAAATTTGACTCTGGCGGAGTCAAATTTGACTCAGTTTGTGTAGTCAGGAAAAGTCTATTTCCGAGAGAGTCAATTTGACCCCATTTTTTACAGTGTAAGTATACAGTCAAGAAATATACCTACTTTGCAAATTAAATCACACCAGTATACACGTAGTTGCACACATGTGCAACTGGACTAAGGCTTTTCCGGCCCTTGGTTAGATTGTTGCCTGGGCCCTCATATTATTAAGTGAACGAAATTAAAAAAAACTGCTTTTTGAAAAGCTGTAGTGCTTTGAAAAAATATAAAACACATAAGAAATGAAAGGTATTCTAATAAATGCATACAGTCTTAATTTGTATAAGTAACGTAAACAAAAATCTGTTGGAATGCTGCCCAAAACTCGTATATGGGACGTTCCAGCTTTAATATACAGATATCAGGGTGCAACCGGTGGCGAAAAATACCGGAGCCGGAGGTCAGCGAAACTTGCCGGAGCCGGAAGTCAGGAAAACGACGCAGAAAATTGTGGCAAAAGTAAAACGAAACGCAATATTAAACAGATAAATTTTGCAAAATTATACAAAATTTTACTACCGAAACTGCCAGAACAGCCGAAGGTCAATTTTCCGTCGGAGGCGGAGGCAGACCTCCTGTTGTACCCTTTCACAAGCTCACAGGGTTCTCTGAAACATACCCTGACTGCCTGTTTCCAGTAGTGATCAATATCGGGGAAAATTGTAGGGACGTTACCATTTTACAAGAAATTTCTGTCGGGGGTCTACGCCCTACCGCAAACCTTTGATTCCGCAATTGCCCACCTTCTCACTAGACCGAAATAGGCACGGCTTAAATTAACTGTAGACTAATTTCGTTCCGTGGGCTTTGGCTAACCTAGGCTTGGCGTGTTATTGTGGACAGAATTTTAAATGACGCCCAGCACTTATGTAATCTCGCGACGCGACATCGCATATGTGTACATAATTCCGTTTCTTGCAAAGATAATAAATTTAGTATTTGACGGTGCGTATTCGATGAAAACTTTTGACGGGGTAAATTTTGAGGTAATTTAAAAATACGAAGTCATTATTCCGATAAATATATATTAGCTAAACTGAAGTTTTTTAATTTCTGTATGGTTTACGAAATCAAAATTTTAAATCAACATGCAATTATGTAAGAATGTGGTTCAATAATTTAACTTAGGTTTGAACGTAGAATTTCTTTTCGCCAGCTCCAGCTGATAATGAAGCTATGCAAATATTCCAAGAAATTACTTATTTACATAATTGCATTTCATGCTTACCTTAACCCCTTCTCACATTGAGTTGCCCATAGGCAACTCAGCGCAGTGTATATACGTTAAATAATATATATCGCACAGTGTTTAACAATTGCAACACGTATACATAGTACTAAATCACCACAAGACGTGAGAGCCCCCTCGGGCTCGAGCGTCAAGCTCCTATAGCTGAGTGGTGATGGTATACGCCTCCCACTCCGGTCACTGGAGTTCGAATCCTAGCATAAAAGTAGGTTTCAGGGGAAATAGAAACATTCATGTGATAAGGGGTTAACCCTTTCTCACATGAATATTTTCAATTTCATATGAGATGTAATTTCAAGGTAAGATTCGACCCCCAGTCTCACGGGTGGGACGCGTTAACGATGACTACTGAGCTATAGGAGCTTGATGTTCGAGCCCAAGGGGGCTCTCACGTCTTGTGGATATTTTGCACTACGCATATATGTTATAAATGTTAAACACAGCTCACAGTGTGTATTGCTTTTACATTATTGTATTTCGTTGCTCATAGTATACTCTAAGTAGTATATAGGGGACAGGATACCGCCGGAGCAAGAGCGTGGATTGTGGATTACAGTAACCCATTTTTGGAGCTACAGTAACCCAAATTGAATTGGTTGCTTTATTTTTTAATTTTTTTGTGAACTGTGGGGTAAGTACAGTAACCCTAATTTAGTTGGTTGTTTTGTTTTTTAATTTTTTGTGAACAAGGGGGGAAATACAGTAACCCTAAATTTGATTGGCTGTTTTATTTGAAATGTGATTGAGTATAGTTTCTAAGGAAACCCAATTCTGATTGGATGGTTAGCTATTACTGTAAAATGTTTAATTGACTGGTGTTGAATTACAGTAATCAAATTTTGGTTGGGTGTTAATCTAAACAGTATTAAGTATTTCTATAAATTCAATTGGATAGGTACGTGTGTTGGTACTTTAAACTATTAGTTGCAGTCCAAGTACAATAGGCCTAATTTAGATGAAGCTAACTTAATACTAGATTAGTGTCAATTCTACCTAAATTAAGTCTTAGAAGATGTTTGAATTTAAGAACAACACTGTGACGCAACTATTTTGAACGTTTATAAACATTATAGTACACAGAGTGCAATACTTAAATTTTATGTAAATTGCGATTAATCCCTGATCCACGTTAGCCGGCGTGCCTATATGCTATTTGGGCGGTGAGCAAAAATTGAGTTTAAATTTTAAAATCACACACGCGGCAAATTTGAAAAAGATTATTGTGATAAACTTATTATTAATGAATTGAAATTTAAGGGGTGCAGAATTATAGCATAAGATAGTGATAAGCGATCATGAATCAATGAGATCGAAACGTTAGATAAGGCTGGACGGTGGTACCAAAATAGTCCAAAACTTGGGATAAATTTAAATGTAACGGCAAATAAACAGACCAAAATTCAAATTTCACAATTTGCTTGTAGTTCCTCAAACATTAAGATAAACTATTTCACAATATTTTAAAACATTATAAAAATCTAGAAATGTGATACGATAAAGCAATGCAATTATATAATTAATTATTTTGATCTAGGCGATTTGGTTGTGGTGAGAGGGCGAGGTACAGGACAAAGAAAAATTAAATAATTCCTGTGGAAGCTGGAATTTGATTATGTGTGGCCCATATCAAGTATGAACATCAGGGAACTGGTAGATTGTGGACTTCAATACTTAAAGCTTACACCTAGGTTTATCTTTAAACTTAGGACTGGGATTAGGTTTAGGCATATATTTAGGCTTAGGCTTATTTTAGGTTTAGGCTTAGGTTTAAGTTAGGCTTAGGTTAAAACTTAGGACTAGGATTAGGTTTATTCTTAAACTTAGGATTAGGTTTAGTCTTAGGCTCAGGTTTAGGCTTAGGCTTGCGTTAGGCTCAGGTTTAGACTTAGGCTTATTTTAGAGTCAGGTTTAGACTTGGGCTTATCTTAGTACGCATTGCCTTGTAGATTACAAGGTTTTGTGCTGTATATTATATAACAAATCAATAAAATGGCTACAATTAAGCAGATACTCAAGTTAAATGGTAAAAACGAGAAATATCGTGCGGTTTTCATGGTATTTGATTAAATAAGAAGCATTGGGCTAATCTAAGAGCAATATCCGTGATTATACATGTACGAATCAAGATATTATAAGTAACCGGGTAATCGTATGACTTGATATGGGAAATAGAATGAACTGCATCATGTAGGCATACCGATTTTATCTACAGTAATCAGCAGTCTCATGAGCAAAACTGTGGATTGTCCATCTATTCAAATGCATTGATATTTATGTAAGCAAAAGTGTGGATTCCGTAATGAACAACAGTAATTAGCAGTCTCAAGAGTAAAATTATTAATTATCCATATATACAAATTTCATTGAGTCTATGTGAGGAAAAGTGTGGATCCTGTAATGATCAACAGTAATTAGCTGACTCTGGATCAAAAGTGTGGATTGTGCATTTAAACTTAATTTCATAAAGATTTATGTGAGCAAAAGTGTGGACTCTGTAATGATCAACAATATTTGAGTCTCAGGAAAAAAAGTGTGGATTACGCATATATGGTACAAGGTTGAAGGAACTCGACAATCTTGTCACTTTGTCTTTTTAATAAACAAATAATAGTGCATATGTATCAGAGATAAAAAAGAAATGTCTAAATCTGTTTAAGAGTAAAACAGAATTACGCATTCCTACTAATATCAAGGTATCCGTAGCAAATATGTGTGCAGCGACATGATCTAGTTGCTGTATATTGTGAGTCAAAGTGGAGATTATGCGAAGATCAGCTGTTAAATATACGGTCTGGTTTGGTAAAAACAAAAAATTCGATAGGGAAGTAAAAACAAATGTCAGTGTCAGGAATGTATCGATTAGTTGGCGGTTTTGGTATATTTAAAGTTTGTTGAGTTTTAAATTAATCCATTGTTTTTATAAATTCGATTATTTTCAATATAATTTTCTTTTTCTAGACATGATGTAGGTATAAAAACTATCCATATTCCAATTTTGAAAGAAATTTCATTTGGTCTCAGTATAGAATTGTTCAAATAAATTAGTCTTTGTTACGTGCAAAAAATCAGTTCATTTGAAACTAACATATCCGTTTGTATAAGATAACCTAAATTTGACTCAATACTATTTAATATACGTTGTTAAGTCTGTTCTACTCGCAGCACTTGCATGGTTTGATACCTGTTTCAGCTGTAGATCTGAATCAAACTAAATAATTACACTACAAGTAACCGCTATGTATTGGAATGCGCCGGTAAAAAAGAACCAGCCGATACAACGACACCTAAACGCGAAAATGAGTTAAAAATAAGTCACAATTAAGCATGGGTTATAAAATCGGGCTGCAAAGGATATGTAAGAGTAATGCAAAATAAGAAATCTAAGTCATATAGTTAGCTAGTATCTGAATTGACCACTTAGAGAAGCTAGAGATCATTTTTGTCACTAATCGACTCTGAATCTAGGCCAGTGTAGGAATATTTCGTTTGAAAGTTGTCATAAGTAATATCATTTCTCCGTCAATTGTTGTTAATGAAGTCGTCGGTGATCACAGATCTCCACGGCGCAAGCGGACTGCAAGTGGCGTTGTCCAGAATGGAAAGCAAAATGTAATATTCTAAGACAGTTGGTAATACTACTGAAACAGATACCATAGTGTGGCAACAAATATATGCAAGCTGCCGAAAAACAAAGAATATTGTATGCGATTAACATTTAATCATTGATTGATCAGAAAATATCTCGTATTGAAACGTGCAGCAACCACTTCATGTTTTCATTTTACAGTGTAACAAAGTTGTATCGTGCTTACTTTTCCGTAAAGTATCGTTTTAGGTTGCGGAACCGGTCAGAATTTGTGCCGGTGTATCAACTGATCAATCGTTTGTGCAAGAAAGCAACCGACCTGGGACTTTGAATCAAGCGGCGCCACAGTTCAGTGGACGAGATGGATCGCATTCGGTGAGATTATTAACTTTTACATCATTTCAGGCAGAAATAAAGGGTCCGAATTTATGCATCATACAGGTTATTCAAAATACTGTTCAGAACGTTGAATAAACTTTAATTTCTATGAAATTAAATGCAGAACATGTATGAATCACATATCAATTTAGCAATCTGAATTGCAGGCAGAACGCACATGTTATGAATTTGAAACCCCGCAATCTGATCGATTTCACAAAGTTGATTATCGAAAGCTGACAAAAATTAAATTTAAGGTTATTTGCCCTACGCATATTAGTATGTGTGAACCAAAACCGTAAGACTGGCTAATTTCGTAAGCAGTTGTATTTAAATACTCGCTAAAATTATCGAAATTTGATGGTTTAGCAATTCCGCTAAATGCAAACTTTGAATTTATTGTGTAAAACTTATATTACGACATGTCTCCTTTGCTGAAAACAATTGCAAAAATAAATCACATTAGTTTAAGTGATTTAATTCTGGGTAAGCGTCTCCCGCGTAAAAATGATCAAACCCAGTTCAATTTCATAGTTCAAAATATGCAGTATGCATTCTGGCAATCGCGAATTGAAACACGATCAGGTCGTTTTATACCGGCCATAAATTTTATGAAGAAAAATATTTTTAGATGCCTTTGTTGGATACGTTCTACAATGCCGTTAAGGACATTTTTGGTTATCTTTAGTCATATAGTTATACAAGACATAAACCCGTTAGGATTTCGATGTTTGCTGTGATTTTTTTCAAATATGAAACACAAATTTTGAATTGGTTTTGTGATTGTGCACAACAAAAACGTTATTGTGCATTTCCTATTTGGTAATTCTTATACCTTGTTTTATTAATGTTTGTGCCAGTTACCAGTAAATTTTCTTCTTCTTCTCGAAAATGACGTATATTGGGTGCCTTTGAATTCATCTCGTAACGCTAATGACCGATTATAAAGCTGAGAAATACGGAGAGCATTTTATTTGCACATAGTTGAGCCGCCTAAGTACTAGAATTGCATCCGGGTTCGGTATTTTGATTATTCCTGGTGATGTGACTGAAAACTTCTGGATTTGGCTCTTTGTCCTGGTTTACCTAGTAAAAAATTGTAGGTCTAGATAAGAATCCAGGTATTTATTGTTAAGTGTTGCAGCCTTACTAAGCACTCTACTAGACCACTTGACCGGAGTATACCTAAAAATTGGCACACCGTATATTTTTTTTGGCGACCAGGCCTTTATTTGCAAAATTTACAAATGATTTATCAAATACAAAACAATAATTAACGTAATAACATTAAGAATAGTTGAAATCGACAACACAATGCCAATATAACAAATTTTCGTACACAATTTTCAAAAATTATCTTTAACTAATGCCAAAATTGTCTCACTCTGAAACGTATAACAGAGTTTGTAGGCACAGCTATTTTTGCAAAATAACGGAAAAACGTATCATTTCTAAGTCTTATCTTTATTCGACACAAAGAACGGAAAAGATCAGTATAAAATAAACCAAACGGACATTCCTTAACTTTGTCAAAGTTCAACCTACACCTTGATTTCCATATAGCAAATTGAGCATGCTGAATGACCAAATTAAAACAGGTTTGCATGTACCTGCAAGCAAATTGTTTCCCCAAACTCAAGTCTGCCAAATCAATTTGATCCATTTCAGAAACATGCTTTAACATCTTTATTACATCTGCATAAAACTCATATGCTCTAATGCAATAGATAAACACGTGAGCGTTATCTTCTACAACTTCAATCTCGTTATCTAAACAGTAAGGGCAATGCTTTACATTGTCAGTGAAAAGTGATAATCTATCATTCGTAAAAAGGCGTCTATGCCTAAGTTTGAAATGCAAGCTCCTTATTTTTCCTTCAACAAATTTAACTGTTGCCCATTCCCAAGACTTTCTCACATAATCTTCAGAAACTCCCAACCAATTTCCTAGAAACACATTTTTGTAATTTTACAGAATATTGTGATTCAACAAGTAGCTTGGTCGATTACTATTACAATTCCAAAGTCCATGGAAAATTGAAGTTTTATCATGATTGTTTGAAAAAGCTATAATACATTTGTTGGGTTTTTTACTGAATCAGATTAAATGCAGTTTTAGCGGTTCAGATCATGGCTAAGTTGTTTTAGAAGTGTGTGCCGTGAAGTATGTGTCAACGTTTATTAAATGTGTGTCGGGCGTGGCTTATCCAAGCCTATTTTAGCCAAATATATCTCATTTTATAACTATTTAGTATTTTTCATCTTGCTGGCTTAGTATTTTGCGTGTTGCTGGCGTAGTATTTTGCGTCTTGCTGGTTTGTACTTTAAATCACGCTGTCATTGGTAGCCAATTTTCGATAAATTTGGTCCTCGTTTCTATTCTACAAACACCGCAAATGTAGATATTTTATGCCTCAGATTATTGTTCTTATTGAATTTCGGGTTTAACTTACGCTTAAAATATTAGACAAACTGCCACTGTTGTTTTAGACGCGTATGCTGTGAAGTAGTGTCAAACTTTAGTAAATGTGTGCCGTGCCTATTCGAGCATATCGTGTGCCAAGCGTCACATCTTATAATTCATTATTTCGCGTATTGCAGGCTTGTATTTTAAATCATACTAATATTGAGAACCTATTTTTTATAAATTTTCTGTTCGTTTCTAGTCTACCAAATTTGCATGTTTTATGCCTGCAATATTCTATATTACTTGAAACTTGCTCTCTGCCTATGCTAAATTATATTCCGAAGGCTATGTGGCACCAGCCATTTTACGAGAGTTTAGCAAATCAGCGCACAAATTGCGTAATAATAGTAAAAATAAGATTTAGACATGAAAGGGTTAATACTCTTCCAGCCTTTATCGATACATTGGCCCATATAGCGATCCAAAATGCAGCCGGAAACACTGTCTCTCCTAATTCTCCAGATAAAACTCCGAAACAACCTCTTTACTAATGTAATAGTACACATTGTGAAGTTATGTGATAAATATCAAACATAAAATATGATGCCATTCCTATAACATATTCAACATTAGAGTAAAAACCTAATTTTCGAGAGCAATAAATTAGCAAAGCATTTCGGGAGTCAATATGAATTAAATATGATTGGCATAAGTCGATCCCGCGGTGCTTTAGATATACAGCATAACGAGGTCGTCCCGGTTGCCAATTGGCGATAGAAGAAACTTTTCTCAAATAAAATGCAGTACAAACACACCGAATTAAACAGTTGATATTTTTGCTGCAGACGATATAAAATAAAGCCTTGAAATAAAGTTGTTCCTTAAAATATTTCACGAAATGAAGTAAACAAGAATTTTAAAAACCAAAAAAGATACAATATATAATCGACATAGCGGCTGTTTGTTAACCTAACTTTTTGATCAGATGAGATCTGAGAAACTTATTCACACATTTAATTCGATCAGCAGGAAGTTATTATCAATTATTACTGCAACGACTCCAATAAAAACGGACAACAGATGTTTATTTTGCTTTTCCGGAGGATAACTTTGGTTGTTCGGTTACAGACTTAATTTTATTTTACCCTACGTTAGCTAAACCAACACATTTTTTATAATCACCTTAGTGCCAGAGGTGACTTGCACCAAAACTTTGTTGATTGTCATTCCCGTTAATCTTTTTCTGTATTTCATTAAGGTTATCATATTCGAGCAGTCTAAGCTATTACTAAGACTTATGGATTCTATCATTAACGCACTTTAAAGGATACACACACCTTTCGGACTCTAAAATGGAAACCATTCTTGTTACACGAAAAAAACAAAGTTTCAAATGCGATTTGCACATTACAACTATCAATGGACACAAACATCATCACAAAACGGTATTGAATACGTATAAAGCTGCTGCCATCGCGTGCTAACATTTACTATCGGAAATCCGCGTTGTGTATTGAAACAACTTATTTGCACCAAAACGCTAAAAGTCGTTTTGTTGCAAATGCAACACAATACAATTTCTCTATCTGCATTTGAATATCACGACAATTCGCCGACCGATAAAAAAATCCTAAATCTCTTCGACTCGAAATTATATCGATCACCACTCGGCTTACGACGTTTGTCGACCTAAGAATTGTCGCAAATTTCTAAATTTAACAGCGATATTTTTGCAAACAACCGAAAAAACTGCAATGCTTCTATATGACAAACTCGTTATATTACAGTGCAAATTGAAACCATCAATCTCGAATCGAATTTTAAGCGATTGAAAAAACTCCCAAAAGCGCTCACACGCAAATCCGGCATCACAAAACGATCCTAACGTCCAGGTTAATTGTTCAACTGTGAACATTTTTTCTGTCCTTTCGCAACAGGTACACGCTGCCTCGTAGTACAACTGATCGCAACAATGTCATACCTGTATTATATTATTTACTACGCTGTATATGTGTGTGTCATTGTTAATAATAACAATACAAAATTGCGCGAAACAGCATAACTGTATGTTTTCGCAAATCTTGCAGTCAAAAACAGACAAAAAAGCGCTATTGAGCGTTTCAATGCACTTGTTAACACAACCGTTTGTGTAGAATTGTCCTCACAATGACAAAATTATTATTTTTCAATAATGAACACAGACAGCAATGATGTAATTATATTTTCGAACTGTAATAATGCCGTCTGGCTGGCACTGAACCTGCCGGGTGTTGCCGCATGTCACCGCAATATTTGCAAACAATTTTTTTATTTGCACCGCTGCGCAACATATACAGCGTCATTCTTACTCTCAATCATTATTCTACAGTTAAAGCTTCAAATTTAGCCAAGGCGTATTTTTGGCTAAAAAGATTCAATCCAAGTCTCACAACCCAATTTGTACCTGTACGCTTTCAAGTGGCAATTAATATTGCTGCTATGCTGCGATCGTGTCTAATTTATAGAAAATTACTAAACCAATAAATAATTTTTTGTTTTGTTCAGCGAATAATGAAAAAACTGTCAAAAATTACATACCGGACCCGGTATGTTACATTGGTTGTAAAACAAATACAACTCCTCGTTTCGAGACAGACGTCCGGTGTAACCACTATATTTTATATAGGGAGTTACCGTAACTCTCATTCAAAAACACAATATTATTGATATATCGACACAAAATCCCTATTTGTACGTGCCCCAATCTGTGTCAATCTCTCTAAAAACAAACACGTAACAGCATTACACTGAGGAAAGACGGGTAAAGGATATTGTCCAATCCAGTGCATCATTGCGTTGTACACAACTCATCTCTCAATATATAATACCTACACGTACGGCAAACAGTTGCCGTATTGCACACTGCACTCTTGAACAAAAACTTAAAATGTGTTCAAATTTCAAAGGAGCGGACAGTGGCAAAATATATTATTATTATTATTATTATTATATAAATTTGCAAAAACACAAACAACACAGTAGTAGGCACCTACACGTCTGTCTGTATACAATACACATTATCGGTCGAGGCATCCCTCAATTTTTGACACTCAACATAATTTTACATATTAACGTCAAGTAGAAGAGACATCACACAGTCAGAACTGATCGATCAAAACAACTTTTTAATTTATATTTTTTATTTATGAAAATGCAACTAAAAAAACTGAATTTAATGCCACGGTGTCGCCGATAACAACAGCAACAACAAAAGGGATCAATTTGGCAACGTTAATGTAGAATGTGTAATAAAACTAAATAAATCAACACGAAACGATGTTTTATAAGTGTTACATTCCAGAGACTTGACCTATCCGTTAGTTGCGTTAAAGCAAGCATTTTAAATTAAGCATATACAGGCTAACAATCGATTACGAGTCCATATCGACCAAACAAAAATAAACAAACGAGCATTAATTTCTATAACAGAGATAGAATATTACACTTATGCGAACGAACGTAGAATTTTCTTAATGTGTGTTTTTTGAATATAACACAATCAGTACTATATAGTTATGGTATTCAGGTAAATTACTAATTGGCTTGGTCAATTTGCTCTTCTGTCTGATATACATCAGGTTGAGCTCGACTAAACGGCTGTTAAACCGATTGAAGGCACTCAAAAAAACTCCATGCCTCTCTCCAAAGTCCGGATTCTCTCGTAAAGATACATAGGAAAATGTGTATTCAGTCGTTTAATTTTTAAATCATCACGTTCCAAAAGTTCTCCCTTTGCAACAAGTATAGATCGTCCCTCATACGAATCGTAATTCATATTATTGTGCTTCAAAATATAGCAGCATTTTGCGTTTTGATTAGCTGTGCAAAAGATTGAGATCCACAATATTATCGCGGTTTGCTTCAGTTAAAAACCTATCGCCGGTCGCCAAATGGTAATAATACTAGCCTAATTTTTACATAGAGCACAACATATTTTTACGCAAAATATCAGACGTAATTTTACAATATTATAACAGACTGCCAAAGGAATACCGATATAGTTTGAAATTTTCGCAAGATTTCAGTTTCGCTTTGTATACCCATTTTGGCAATGAAATTTGATTTCTGACTACATTTGATTCTCGTTGGAACTCTGCATTCTGCGTTCAGCTGTCCGCATGACAGAATACACTACAATATTAACATTAAATGAACACCGCAAACACAATAATATAATACCGTTGTTTCAACATATAAAAACATAACCAAAATAAACCAATTATACAATATGCATTGAATACGCGATGTTGATGCTCGCCGAACAAATCCATAAATTTTTGTTCATACCAGATAGAATACGATCACTTTAGTTTGTGCGAAGTAGTTTCGTGTGTCATTGTGTTCATTAAATCCATACTTTATGTTGTTGTTGCTTTTTCTGTTTCACTTGTTGTTCTTGTTTGTTTGCGGTTAATTTTCTACTTTGATGCCAGTTCCATTCTGAAATTAATCACAAAGTAATCATTTAACTTTTTTTAAAAACGCTTAAATCGCTATATATGTATAGATTTGGTTTGCCGGCAGAAGTACAGACATGCTAAGACAATAAACACTACTTACATACTTGGGGGCCTTGAGTTTAAAAGCAAAAATGTTACGTAGCAACAGAAACAGAAACTGATCACATCACACTGACTAACCACAAAGATATCACCGTCTGCACCGACATGTTTCGAGTCCAACGCATCTGCAAACTCTGGTTCATCCCCTGCCCCGCCACCGCCGCCAATACTCGATTCGCTGCGCCGACCGCTAAAATTGGTGTTAAGCTGCGTTCACAGGCGAAAGTTTTTGACAAAATGAACTTGCAGTTGCAAGTTTTGTTCGAAAACCCATTAGTATAACTTGCCGCTGCTAATTCTCGCTGCAAAAACTTGCACGTGTCAATTGGGTTTTCGACCAAATAATATTGACTTTGCACAAAACTATGCAACTGGGCAGATTCTGAGTATGAAAGCATCCACCCGATGTGTTTTTGGGGGCACCTCAATCACTTCATATAATTAAATGGGGTGCGGTAGATATCAAGGCGTGACCAGATCACCTGCCTTAATTTGTTAAAAATTTGTTCTTATGAAAGTTTTAGTATTACTGTGCTTCCTGGCATACTCATTCTGCCGTTTTCAACGAAACCAGTAGTAAAATATTGCGATCTTGGCTATTTAGACTCCAAAAAGCTGTATTATAAACTGTCCAAGCGACCGTAGTAATGAACGCGGACAACAGGAAAGTATTGGAATTCGTACGGGTGTCAGGCCTGAAGTCACCTGAGCGAAGGAGCTTAGTCATCATCAACAAATACAACAACATACACCCTTACAAACAGATAAACAGTTGTCATACGTACCGTCCTCTGCCACGGCCTCCTCCACGACGGCCGCGATAAGGTCGACGTCCACGGACCCCAAAGCCTCTGCCCCGTGGCCTTCCAGAAACTTCGCCTGATGACAAATCAGCTCCGCCGCCATCGTCTCCGCTCGATAGTCCACGTTCTGAAACAAAATGTGCGTTGTTTCATAATTTTGGGACGCAAGTCAGGCACACATTTGAGTACTTTTGTAATTGCCTCCACACTGGAAAAGTTTTGCTTAGCCTTGGACTTATGTAAGCTTAAGAATATGTTTAGGCTGCTGTCTTCACGGTCCTCAGCTATAAATGGGTCATTTTGTGCGGGAGAAAACTTTTCCACTGTATGGAAACTACAATAGTGCTCATATTTGTACCAGTGTCGAGGTCAACAAATGTAAAAGTACTTCGATTATCAACATTATAAGGTATACTTTATACGGTCGCGAAATTTCCAGTGCTAATGCTAAACGGCGGTAGTCACTGTTTTCAACTAAAATCAATTTCGTTGCTGAGTAAACGAAATCCCAACTAAATATGTGTAAATTGTCTTTCGTTTATTAAAAACTCTATGTCGACCAAAAACCTACAGATATATAATTAATTGTAAACACAGTTCCTATAATTGCGACCGCGTTGAACAAAATATTAGTCCGATAAGACGACAGCAATAAATATCAAGCAAAAGCTATAATTTATCAGTTCAGCTAATGATGATGAGTTAACTCACTGTAAGGCTGTTGATATATATGAATTAATTTCTGGTATACATTCACCATCAATAATTTGCAGCTGCATGAAACATTCATGCGCAAAAAACTTTACTCGAAATTTCTCGACTTGAAACCGTTCTCAAGCATCACGTTGACACATTATTAAAAATTACTGTAGCTCAGATATTTTGCTGTATCAACTTAACACAACTAGTAACATTAACTTTAACAAAAAATTACATTCTTTTTACGAAACATTGCATTCCTTAGGGATGTGCCGATAAATCACTCTCGTTATCGACACTTTTCGCAAGTATAGCATCTGCACTTCAAAACACTGCAGATCCTTTGCCGATACTTTTTGCACTTAACAGTGAGTTCGAATTAATGATGTGCCGCGATACGAAAATTTTTGACGATGCTGATATCATACCGATTCTAATTTTAATAATACACGATACTTAAAGAACTGATAGGATGCTACATAGTAGATTACATCATTATAAATGCGAAGACTTATACCCTAACAACCATGAAAGGTTATAATTTAATGAGAACGGTTCCTGCATTTGTACTAGCACTATAATTACTCATGCAAGTAACTTATCTGTCAATTTATTGTCAATGCAAAACTTGCACGCGTCTATAGAGTTTAATAAGGCCAGGAGTGGTGGATCACTCTTAGACAAAAGTATGCAACTTGTTTTAACGCTCGATAATACTGTATCAGTGACAGGTCAACATAGCAACTTAATATTCAAATCGCGTACCTGAACGTCTTTGGCGATACGTGACGGATCGATACCCTCTATAGAAAGGCCGGCCTCCACGGCCTCTGCCTCTAGCGCCGCCTCGAAATCCGCCAGCTTCTGGTTGGCCAAAGGCTCCAGTTCCTGCACTGCCACCGTCGTAGTACGACTAAAGCGCATGGAAAAATAATGGTAACTTAGTTAATTTAAATACACCTGGATGAAAGTCTCAATCTCAGTTTAAAGTCTCGAAAAGTTCCGAAACTCGAGTAGCCTTAGTCTCAGGTTTTTCATCAATTGTGCCATCTCTGTAAATGCGTACGTATATAATGCAAATCACGCTGACCTTTACCTTTAACTCACTGAAAAAATTATATACTTAAGAACACAAGAAATAAAACTTACCCCACCGCCACCTCTCATCATCATGCCACCAGGACCGCCACCACCACCGCCTCGGCCACGTCCTGATCCGCCTCCGCGCGGTGGCCCACGATATCCACCTCGGAATACACGCCAAGGTCGGAATCCACGACCTCCTCCACCTCGGCCTCGGCCACGACCACGGCCACCTCTACGCGAACGAAATCCTCCTCGACCACCACCGTCTTCCCCTCCGCTATCACCTCCGTTATCCTCCGCGCCACCTGTTGATTCTTGACGTCCACCACCGCGACGGAATGAACTCAAATAGTTACGTACGTAATATTTAGTGATGGGCCGTTATCAAAATGTTTGCCGATGCCGATACTAACGAAAAATCCCGATATTAAAGATGCCAAATACTCGGTACACCCCATTATGTTACGCAAATATACATTCCAACACAGTACACAGTTTAAAACCTCCACAAACGTGCGGGCCCACCCGTGCAAAAGCGCCAAGTCCAGAGTTCCAGCAGGAACTGAATTGAATTTCTTTGCAGGAATTAAAATTTGAAGTAATTTTCATCACCGAATTACTGTTGGACTTTTCAGAAAACTTGTTAAAAATAGCTTAAGAGAATTTTCAGCTATTTCATCATCAAGAGTTGTGAAAACACGTCAGAATCTGTACATTAATCATTTCGATATGACAATTGTTCATTGACCAAGTTTTCAACATTTAAAGGATACTGAATAATTTGACACCAAACAGTAAAATTCCGGTTCCTGCATTTTTGAGTGCCGGAAGCGGAACAGGAATTCCGGTGGACACTCTGATATATACTTAATAAAATATATGAATTAAATATAAATTACTTGATGCATCAAAACACAAATGAGACTGATGAAAAAATTTGAAAAAAAACTTGAAAAAATGCTAAAAATTCGTTTATATCATGTTATGGTCTATTTTGTGAGAAAACGATTCGGTGATAAAAACTATCTTAGCCTTAGATTTAAATGCAGTTAAGCATTTTTAGCATTTCAAAACTTTAAACACGAAGTGTTGAGAACCCATAGATAACAGGACCCAGATTGTTGAAAATTAACCAATTCCATGGAGTGCCGTTGTCACTGCAGTGAGGATATCGGTGAACCAAATGGCGAACTTAATTTGACGATTTGTGGAGCTAACAACACTGTTTGCTGCTATGAAAAAGAATTTTAATTTTAGATTTTATTAGTCGTTTAAAGTAGAAATTTAAAGTTTTCAAATGCAGTCATATTTTGAAAATCAGTGGAATAATTTGTTCTGTAGATGCTCTTTAGATAACAACTGAGAACTAGGAAAAATAAAAATTTGCGAACGAACGAAACAACAGACAACATCTAAAATTTCAATCACCTTAAAAACTCATAACCGAAAAATCGGAATTCCGGCATCGGAATAGCAGCCAGTCGGAATCGGAACCTAAATTTTATCGGAATTTTAGCCGGAATCGGAATTCCGTTGGAACCCGCAAATTGGAGTACTTGAAAAAATTCTTATTTTTTGCTTTCGCCGGAACTAAATAATGTCCAGTCACACACTGATCGCGAATTGACATTTCAAATTAACATCTTACTGCTTCTTTAGAAGAGCGGGTCTTTCTATATTCATAAATATCTGGCGTTTCCAAAACGATAAAATTGGGGGCACAATAATGATTGCACTATATATGTAAATTCAAAGCCGCCACACTTACGACACGGAACTTGGGCATTGTTTCAGCTAATTGTGATACATAGTGGTTCATGTAGACAAGGCATAGAAGAAGCAAAAAACGTGTAATGTTCAAATGCTTGTATTGCAGATACTGCAATCATGTTGACTAGAGTTGAATGAAGGCTATGCAGTAGTCACTAGGGCACCACCGGATATCCGGTGCCGACAAAAATCGATACCCGAATACAACTGCGGTATTTTACATTACGCCGGACATTTATCGCTGCTGAAGACTAAAACATAACCTAACAAAAACTTTGTTTGAATTAATGACAAAAATAAGCCTGTCATGATTCCCAGTTAACACTGCGTGATTAAGTTTTGCTTTTTGTCGCAGTGTGCGCTTAAATATTTGTCTCCGGCTCCGTCTCCTATCAACACCAGAAACTATAGTACCCGATCCGAATCCGGTATTTTAGTGTATCCGGTGGCGCCCTGTGATTTGCAACGTGTATTGTAAAACATACCTTATGCGACGTGACCTCAAACGCCTACGATCAGCCGCATATTTGCTGCCTTGAACTGGTTGTTTCCCAGGGCCAGTGACATTTGATGCTTCAGGGCCCTTAAACATCAGTACAGTTAGAAAACAAAACACATATTAATATACTTCGGGCTTTAAAGTGGTGGACTTACCCACATTCGACCTTTTCCCCCCTCACTAAGCCTTCATCTCGGTTGACCTCTCCCCTTTTTTCCAGTCTCCTACAAACACAAAAATTATTACAATTGCCGGATGTTTAAGTATAATAAACACCAGTTTTAACGTCATACATGAATTATAAGCAAAGTATAGTACCTGAACACTAAACAGCTAAATTTCAGGAATGGGAGGGGAGTCGCAATGAAAAACTCGAGACTAAGATCGAGACTATGTGCCTGAGACTGAGAATTACAACACTTTTGAGAGTACAAAAAGTTTCAGAACTGCAACCTCCAACAATCTATGTAGTAAGTTGGTCGCTCAAACAGAGCTGCACAATTTTTATTTTTATACGGGAACCTTTTGCACTTTGCGCGCAAACGAGAGTGCCTTAGAACCGTTAAGCAGACTCGCCAGCCGAAAAGCTGTAGTGTACAACGCTTCCGAACACTTCCGCATGAGTCACACCTACTGGCAGGCAACACCGTTTACATTTGCAATGTATAATGTAGCACGGCACCTGTCTATTTGCATACTAAGTTTTAGCAAACTATAAACGAATTTTCAAATCCGAAAATCATAAACCAAAAATTCTGATCACTGCTTTTATATGACTGAGAATTTAATCTAAACTAAATTGGCGTGTAGTAGGTATGAACAAATGATCCACCAAAGCCAGTGTGTAACTTTTCCACTTAGGTGGATTCGATTGCGACTCGGCACTTGGATCCAAAATTTTGGATATGCACGTATTTCATACCTCTATTTGAACCAATACCGAGAGTCTCAGCTTACACAACTAGGACTTTACAAACATTGAGAGTGAGGCCTAGGTTAAGACTGAGACTGCTTGAAATAAATACAAGTACAGGATTTACAAAATTTTTGCGTTACCCACACGCCTTACTTTATTGTGCCGCCAGCAGCCGCTATGCGTTGTCAACAAGAATATAGATAAAATTTATTTGGTGGTGTGCGGTGGCGTGCGACGGTTAGCAAACCGCAACCCTTATTCAACTCTACAAGACTCCTCGAATTATGTGAATCTCGCATTAAGACTAAAAAATATTCAATTTTGCTATTACTTAAACATAAGGTATGATATAATTGTAACAAAACGGCCAAAATTCTATGTTTAAAACACTCGTTCGTCACCCGTTTAACCAACGAACTGACCTTCTGACCCTCAACAATATCGAACTCAACAATTTCTTCATCGTTCAAACTTCGTAAGTATTTATTTGGGTTGTTCTTGATGATTGCTGTCTGATGTACAAAAACGTCTTCATTGTTGTCGTCTCTGTAAGTGTGAAACACGCACATCCGTAGTCAAAAAATAAATTCCATGCAACAACCAAAACCACCATAACTAGAAAAATTTTGGCCACGACTTGCAAACTAATTATGCACATAACAGATACGTTCTTTAGTAAATTTTTTACCAATCGCAACACGTTGAAAAACTTGCTTCGATTTCGTGAACAGTTGCTTTTAGGGTTTATGAATTTCATTCAGATGAAACCTTGAATCGTTTAAAATCTATATGTTACAGCTGGTGCAGTCGAAGTGGCATTACTTTTGCACCCAGAAAAACAATTGTTATTAAAAACCTGTTAATAAATCCATAGCCATTCTTCACGTTGAACCATTTTACTTTACCAGTTACTCCACGAGCTGAAACAAAAAGCAGTGAGCACTAAATAGACATTCTAGGATATGAAAGCGTTTTCAAATCAAGAACTTACGAATACAGCGTTCTGCATGTGTGAATGTTTTTTACCTGAAACTTAGAGCTGAAAGTTTAATCACTAGAGAGTTTATTCAGAGAACTTGCGGCTATAAATTATCCATGAGGAATATACGTTAGGATTAGTTCATAGAGATGTTCCGGTGCCAGCAAAATCCACTGAACTTCAAATTTCATGTACCTTTTTGCGTAAGCATGTACTTGGAAGTACGATTCCCTTTTCGTCAGGGTGCAACCGGAATTCCGGTTCCGGTAAGAAATCCGTTATTTTTTCACCGGAATTTTCCGGTATTTTCGGTATTGAAAATTATTTCTCATTCGAAAATTTATGAAAAATTGGCATATTATTCGAACTTATTCATCTAAAATTGTCCTAGCGTGTATTGCCAAAATTTTCAATTTGTGCCACACTCCATAATTTATCATATGTTTCCGAAGAAAGCTAACATCACGATTGCTTGCATCCAGGAGACTAAATTGCACGACAAAGCCGAGATCAGCACACCTGGCTGGACATGCATACGGCAAGACAGAAAAATAAAATCCCGTGGGGGCAAAGCAATGCTCCTCAAAGAAGACATCACGTTCTCGGCCATGGCTCTTCCTGCTGCAGACCCCACCATCGAACAACAAGGCATCTCGGTTCATATTGGAAATACGACCATCAACATTATCAACGTATACATAGCGCCACAATCGTCATGTCCTCCTGGGTTTAAAGCGACAATCAAGCATCTTACTAACTCTAATAGCACGGTACTCGTCGGCGATTTCAACGCACATCATGAATTGTGGGATACCAGATGCAACTGGGATGCCAGAGGCGAGCTAATATCCGAGGAATTGGTAGATTCGAACTTGGTCGTGTTGAATGAAGATCTACCCACGCGAATGCCTGCAAACGGGTCGTTTTCTTCGCCTGATGTGCCATTATGTACAGAAAATCTAGCTCTGTCAGCTGATTGGTCGGTCGCTGCCCAAATGAGCAGCGATCATCTACCAATTACAATAAGCATCCGCCTTTCAATATCTCAACAGTTCAGCAACAAGCGATGTTTCATAAACTTCAAAAAGGCGGATTGGTGCCGTTTTGAAGCCCACTGTGAAGCAGCCTTGCGCAACGAACCACCGCCTACCGATATTGAGATGGGCGTTGAAAAGTTCAACACGGTACTGCTAGATGCTTCCGTTCCATCCATCCCGAGAAACGATCGAACTTATGACAGAGCGTGATAGAATTCGTGCAACATCTCCATCTGACCCCAGAATCGATGTCCTCAACCAAGCAATATCAGCAGCAAACAGGGATCAGCGTACAGCGAAATGGCGAGATACCACGAACAGTATTACACATGCGACAGACCTAAGCACCCTTTGGCGCACAGTCAAGATGCTGCAGGGCAAAAGCCATCCGCCCCCTAAACAAGGTGTATCATTTGGCGATACAGTATACTGCGACCCACGCAAAATTGCTAATAGGTTCTGTGAGCAGTATGTACCAAACAAGCGTCATGTTATCGGTTGTGTCAAGGAACGTCAGATGTTAATGAAGATGCGCCAACTACCACTAGCAGATGCATCAGTTCTCACGGTCACTGAAGTTGACAAGGCAATTCGCCAATGTAAAGCCAGCAAAGCAGCTGGCCCTGATGGCATAACCAACCTGCATTTAAAACTTCTAGGCCCATCGGCGCGCACCTACCTAAAGTCGCTCTTCAATCTCAGCATCAGTACATCGCGTATACCCAGCATTTGGCGAAACTCAAATATCATCCCGCTTCCGAAACCGGGTAAAGACATCAGTGTTGGAAAGAACTGGCGGCCAATCAGCCTACTCTGCTGTCCTGCAAAAATCTTGGAACGCGTGCTGCTACCTTACATTGCAAGCAGCATACCCTTACAACATACGCAGCATGGCTTTCGCAAACGTTATTCTACATGCACGGGTGTTCTCAATCTAGTTGTTGTTGTTGTAGTAGCCAAAGGAGCCATTCAGTCGTCGCTCGTCGTCTTCAGGCCGAGGAAAGCTGCCGCGAGTAGTGGGCTGTCCCATAAGGCGAAGACTGTCAGACTCGTGGGTTTCGCCGGACAGTTGAACAAATGATTGGTGTCGTGCGGCCTCTGTGAGCAGTCGGGGCATTCGTCGCTAACTGTAGGATCCAGGCGTGCTAGGTACGCGTTCAGGCGTTTGCACCAGCCTGATCGCAGCTGAGACAGCGTTGTCCGGGTTTCGCGGGGGAGTAGTGATTCCTCAGCAGCAATGGGTGGTGGGTATCCCCCAAGGACGATTTTTTCTTTATACTGGCTTGTTGCTGAGGCGACTGCTGCGGTATGCAATCTTGATATGCCGACTTTGTAGTCAGCTGCGGTTAGGCCAGATGCAGGGACATGCGGGCCTACGGTTTCGCCATACTGGGATGCAAGGTCTTGTCGTATGCTGCGGTGGGGTCGAGGCTGCTGCGTCAGTTCGTGGCAGGGATGCGAGGGCTTGTGGCAGGAATCTAGTCAACGACGTTGCAGAAGGTTTCAGTCAGCGGTGCCCTCCGCATCGCACCATACTTGTCGCACTAGACCTAACATCGGCGTTCGATACAGTGGATCACTGCTGCTTAGCAACACAAATTGTTAACCTGGCTGGCACTCCGACATCTATTCGACGCTGGGCTATCAACTACCTTAATGGACGCCAAGCGAAAGTGCAGTTCCGCGAATACTGCTCCAGTTCACGCAAAATCTCTAAAGGAGTGGTTCAGGGCGGTGTATTGTCACCGGTACTCTTCAATCTTTACATGAGCGACCTACCGTAACCTCCACAGGGTGTTAAATTTATGAGCTATGCCGATTATGTCAGCATATATGCCAGCGGTACCGACATTGGTGCACTCACGCGCTTGATCAACGGCTACCTGGAAGAAGTCTCTCGTTTCTTCAAAGCGAAAAATCTCCTGGTTTCAGCAGGCAAATCCTCGGTGACTCTGTTCACCTCACACACTTCCCAGGCCAAACTTCACCCTCAGGTATTCATGGATGGTCAATTACTTCCACTCAACAAAACGCCAAATTCTGATTCCGGTATGTGCGCACGTATATGGCAAACTTTTTCCTTTACATACACTTACCACGTAGATGGGTGCGACCGGATATTAGTTTACCGGATACCGGAACCGCATACGGATATTGAATTTTTACCGTAACCGAAACCGGATATTTATTTTTTCGCTTTATTTTTAGCGTGCTCAAGGTTTTCGTCACAGTTAAGGAACGTGAACCGTATTATGGACTATTTAAAATTTAAAACACGTCAAAACAGCCTTAAACGTTTAATTCAATAACTTATTAACAAAACTGAACAAATTACAAAAACACTCATTTTGAACTAACAAATTTTTAAAGCCTTACATATGTACTTAACGTGTACATCCCTCTTTTTTACAAGCGGTCGTCAAGAACCGAGAATCCAACTACCGGAATCCATGGGATCTCTGACACTCACGTCAAGTAGGTCAGTCAGTTCGATGGTAGTAGTTGTCACAAATACGAATGATGGTGTAAATTTTCTGGTTTTCTAAACAATATTCGGGAAGTTAAAATACCGAAACCCGATGTCGATTTTTTGCCGGAACCGAAACCGGGTATCCGGTCGCACACTGATATATATGGGAGTTTCGGTCTAAGTCTCGGCAGGTCTCTGTATTTTGCAGGTCTCGGTTTCTTGAGTTTCGGTTGTTTGGCACCGAAGTGGAGGATTCAGTAAATGGTGGTAAACCTGTAAACAGCAATATTAATATCAAACGCATTACTATTAACAAAATGTCCCGCGACACGTGATAAAAACGGTACCTACGCAACCCAACAGGTAAATACAATTTGAAGTTAACACAGTAGTTTTTCATCTTTCAATCAAAACTATTGCTTTTGCTAATAATAAAATTATTATTATTATTATTAACATTTCAATTGCAATTTATGTTAAAAATGCTTATTTTGAAATGTCACATCCACTTGGGTCTCGATGCAACTTTATAAATGCAAAATGCTTGCTTCGTAATGCGAGGAGTTCAGTTTGTAAAAAATAAATAGTTATTGGACTCGGCTTAGACGCTATTTTCTACACAATTCACTTTGCTTGTTTCAATCACTTCTGGTGCATTCCGGCGTTATCGTGATGCACCTAGGTATTTACATTCGCTAAGACATCCTAGCTTAAACTACGACTGCTGATTGTACCGGTCTTATTCGTTCGCGTACGCGCTAACGTTACATAGGAGCAAACTTGCTTGCTAAGCTCTCACGCCTGTTTAAAAGCGGCGTTTGGATCTACAAACTGCCAGTCTGCGGACGGTGAAATAATAGGAAGTACGTAGAGTAACTAGATTGCCTGTCTTTTGACAGTGAATGGTTTGAACGGCAAAAATTAAAAACCAAGTTGCTTGACCACGTTGCAATTTTGCTTCACCCGGAACCGGGGACCGTGTCCAGGCCTTGCGTAAAATCCTGGCCCTGTGACATCTCTACGACGACCTATGGCCGACACATTCTCAGTCAGCGCGCTACCACTGAGACGTGATACCTCATAATTAACTGCTGAGTTATGCATCCGAATGTCACAAATGGTAGCGCGGTGAACTGAGATTCTGTCGACCACGTGTCATGGGAACGAAATTTTCAGCTGCAAGCACTCCGAACACTCCGAATTGAAAACCTCGTACCCTTGCCACTAAACAACTAATCACAGCTACGACCTTATCCCGCTACCGCACCCCGCAATCAAGTTAACAAAATGAACTAACCAATATAATTCTTTTCCGGACTCTGTTGTTCAGTTGTATCTTTTGTGTGTTCTTTGAGCTGCTGTTGATGTTGTGGTGGTGGCTGTTGTTGCTGAATATCGACCATAATGATGTATCAATTTGTTCCCTCTTAAATGGTTACTTCCTTGATGTTCTAACAAACACGTCAACGGTTTAGCACCAATGAGCTGCTGGTTCTCACCAAAAAACCCTCGACTCTCTTGATGGTGACTTAGAATGGCTTGGCTGGCTTGCTGCCTGGCGGCTTTATTTTATACCCTAAAATATCATTCAATTACATACATATGAAACGCAGGAAAGCAATCAAAAGAAGGGTTCTTAAAATAACACTGTATATGCGTACGCTAAGTGAATGCAACGTAACTAATCCAAACCTTATTAATTCTACAAACCGTGCCTCAAGCTAGATCTCGAAAGTCTCGGGATTTGGTTGGTCTCGGTATCGCTTTTCTTGAGTCTCCGTGGTTTGCAAATCGAGACCAAAGAGGTGAAAAAGCGATAAACAATTGCTATTAGAGCCGGAATTACCGGTTCCCGAATTTTTTCACCATCCGGCTCCGGTAAATTGTTGCCGCCAGAATTAAAAATTACGGCATTCAGCAGATAAAGTGAATACCTATTTCTAACTAGGGTTATTTCAATAATAATATTGCAAATAACGGAAATTAAAATGAATTTTTCGGTGGTATGTATTTTTCATTTTCCGGTTCCGGTTCTGGTTCCATTTCCGGTAATTTTTTTAATTTTGTAATTACGGTTGCACCCTGCCTCCAAGTGATTATTTCACTATATTATGGCATGGATGCCGGACTGCTTAGGTTTATGCTTCAGCTTAAGCATGGGCGTGTGTAAGTAAATTAGTAATAAAATTGCACAGCACAAACAAAGTGGGTGAGCTTTCTGCAGTTGATCCCAAGCAATCTTTTTATTAATATTGGCACAGACGGTCGCATACGTATAATCCGCTTAAGTTCATTTTCATTTGTGCGCAACATCTGTATAATTGGAGTTGGCAGATGGGGATAGTTTTGTGAAAGCTTTCAATTGTAGCGTCTTTCCCAGCATTCGAAACTGATAAACAAAATAAAAAATATAGTTTTCGGCGACGGTTAAAAATTGACCCAGAACGAGACCAAAAGTCTCGATCTCGGTTTCGCTTTTTTGACCGAACCCGCCCATTCCTGCTCAATTGCTCTTACTATCGCCCACTCCCTTTTTACTAAACGCAAACCGAAAACAATCCTTCGTTGCAACAACTTTATAGCTACGTAAATTTCACCACAAACTGGCAAATTTATATCACCTGTTTCTTAATACTATATCATAAATGTCCCACAGGGCAAATGTTAAAGTGCATCAATAAACGCTACTACTCCTATACTTTTGAGGGTCACTCTGTATATCGTTCAGCATATGCTTTTGCTGGATAGCAGGTACCGCTTCAAACTAAAGTATATTTTTGTTAGGAAACGCGGGACACTTTGAAAACATTTCGATACTTTGTTTTTGCTGGAACCGTGCGGACAGCCGAGACATTGTCGACCTGCGTTTTTCTCGACCACCTTGGACATAGGATAGCTACAACGTCGTACAACTGCGAGCCCATGTTTTTGCTGATCAGTCTGATAATACACTGGGCTTAAAAGTCTCGGCACATTTTTGGTAGGCAGCCGGGAGAACTTTGCAGAATGGGAAGCCGGAAAACCACATTGCTGTTGGGCAGCTAGGACAGCTTGAACTTTATTTTACGTTGGAGCCTATGCAGCTATTAGGCTGATATTTGTTTTTGATCGCAGCTTTACGCAGACAAGATTCGTCTGTCTGAAGGTTACACCTAGGCTTAAACGTAGTAAGAATCCACCGGAGTTTTAGGAGTTTACCTTATTTGAACTGAACACTTTCATAAGCCTGTCGAGACGTGACTAGGCATTATTTCTTAGAGTTAAAGGAAAATTCGACATGCAGTCGCTTTATTTTGCGAAATTTGTTTCAAGGCTTTTAAATTCTTTTACGTTGTGAACATTGCCTCAGGTTTTGAAGCACGTATCTTCTTTACTTCAGAATTTTTGTTGACGTTTATTGTACGGCCAGTGTTCACCTTGAGTAACGCAACAGTAGCATAAGTATTTTCCTAAGGCTAATTTTAAAGCCTAAACAGCTTCAGCTTAAAGATAAGCCATATTAACTAATTCCTAGTCAAAGCCTAAGGCTTCGGAAGAAACTAGTTTAAAGTTTAGTCCTACGAACAAATAGTTCGCTCTCAAAGTAACATAGTGATATCGGGCATATTTTACGAAACGGCCGACAAGTGTGGGTAATTTTACCGCTTCGGTTTGCCGGAACGTGGTACTGTTTAAAATACCTAGCTAGTGTGGTGTGTTTTTGATTTAGAAATGTGCACTTGCACCAAAAGACAGCTGCTCAGCGCACATCGATGTTTGTTGTCTGAGAAGTAAGGATAAAGAATATCATTTCGATTAACGCTAAAGTTGCGTTTACTATTAATAGAGCTTAAATATACGTACTGGCGATTGACGAGCATTTTCGTTGGAAAAAAGCAGAAAGCGTAGATTTGACACTGAAAGCGCTAATTTTATCGTAGTTTTTTGGCGTAGTGTCGCGTTTCCTGTATCAGTCTTTGTCAATGTGTTTTTGCTCAACATAAAATTTTGTGGCAATTTTTGCGTTTAGTATTATGCAAATTCCACAATATCATGCGTACACTAGGTGACTTGAGGGGGTAGTATGATGAACACTGAAGCCAAAAAAGCTGCAGTGTGCTGCATACTGAAGCCAAGTGAAGCCAAAAAAGCTTGACTGCGCTGCATTTCGAAATAAATTTACGGTAATTTAGGTAGAATTTAGCGTTTCTGAACCAGTATCATCAAGTTAAGCGCAAATCATAACTTATTGCAAAGTTTATTCCAATATATAAATTAAGCCAAATTCAGATAAAAACAACATTTCGTGAACTTTTCACAATCCGCAACAGTCGTTTTGGACCTAAAAACATAGTTATCAGTTTCAAACCAGTTCAATATAAAACATTTAAAACTATTTTCAAAAATTTCAGGCTGTGAGGGCCCTCGCAATTCACCCAGTACCGATCTGCGAAGTCTGTATAATTCTGAGAGCTAGGCCGGTTTTCGGACCTGTCCACACACCTGCATCGATTCTCTAGGACACTGACACTTCAAAGGCTGCCGTTTTCAGCTCAGAGCCTTCCGAATCAAAGCCGTGTCTACCGACACCAGCGTGTACAGGGTCTTTCCGCCCAGACCTAATACCAAAATTTTCCGTGCAACCCGAAAGCTCAAACGATCTTACAGAAATGTGATCCCAGGTGTCATAACCTAAATTCGGTTAAGATTTATACCGCTGTGTGCTGTGGCATCTGTACAGCATGCATACTAACACTGAAGTGACATCTACGCTTCGGGCAAAGTGTTCAAATTTCGATCTAACATTTAACTGAAACCGCAGATACAGAACTTCTTGTGCATTCTGAATGTTGCTTACTGCTTCTATTTCAATAGCTATTACATTAATATGGACGATATATTACAGTTACGAGAGACATACACGCGATCTTTCTTTTCGAAGCCGCCAAGAGAAATACTTGTCAAAACAGGTTAGTATCAGGTGCACCAGGGCGCGACTATATACAGCTGTGGTGCTGAATATTATAAAACGGCTTTTACAAGTGATCGTTTTAACGTGTTGCTGCGATTACATTTCTGAGCAAGTCGAGGAGTTCAAGTTTTGATATTTAGCTACTTTTAACTTATGTAATCCGTATCCGGTTCCCGTATCCGGTCAAATAATATCCAGTCGCACCCTGGGTGCAACCGGATACCAAAAATACCAAGGCGGGATATATAGTTCAGTTTTAGCCATTTTCCTGCTTATTAATGGGTGTATTAAGCAACCTTTTTATTCATGATTCGTTATTTGGCGACAATATTTAATTTAGCTGATATATCTTATATTTGAAATAATTTTAGACATTTCGTTAAACAGCCTGATTGATGTCAGAACAGAGCCGAGTGCCGGTTGCTTCCAGTTCTCTGACGAAATAGTCGGATCTTCATTCATTGTTTGGTACGTTTTGAATGATGCTACGTAGAGTTTTGTAAAAGTTTTGTAACTCAGTTCTGCAGTCAGTGAAATTACTACATCTACGTAACGTAACTTCGTATGTTTGTTTTATAATATTTTTATCAAACAAATATACTGTATTATATATTTGAAATGTTTTCGAACAATAGCATGGCAGCCACCTAATGCAACAAGATGTTTTTCTGCAATATACATACCGTTCATATTTTGCAGTTTTTCAATTTTGCTTTCATAGGAGAGCAATCGGCGAACAGTTGTTTCTCGAAGAACATTCGCTAGAATTTGATCTTGTCGGAGGCTCCATTGCACTTAAAATTGAGAATGCTGTCATACTACCTGGGACGACCATTTGCAGCGGTGGTATCAGTAATTACGGTGATTGTGTTCAAATTGCAGTTCCGACTGCGGTCTCGGTTCATCGATTTGTGTTTCCCCACCCGAATCGGGCTCGCCCAGCAGTAAGCATTTTTCATCAGAATAAATTCGTATATTGGTGGACTGAGTATGAACGGAGTTTTTAAGTGAGTATCAAACAATAAGGTTCACTGAAAATTTGATCTGGGTTTAGTGCCTTAGTTCGATGTATTTCTGAGTAAAAATTACGTAATTTGAACCCTTAATGTGGTTTTTTGTAGATTTTGCGTTTTTGTTTTGATTTGAATTTTGCATCATTTTAGCCAATGTCGTCATCTTCAGTGCCATTGCAATCGATATTTGCGAATGCCACTGCAAACATTATCGAAAATGCTCAATTCGGTTTATGTAGAATTTGCGTTTTTGTTTTGATTTGAATTCTGTGTCATTTTAGTCAATGTCGACATCCTCAGTGCCGTTGCGGTCGATATTTGCGAATGCCACAGCAAACAATCTCGAAAACATTCATCATACGCTTACGCTGGGATCGAATCAGCTATTTCCACACACTGCCAGTGCGTTAATTTTTCCTGTCGCATCTAGAGAAATTATGTTTGCACTAGGATATGCCGATGGGTCAATTGCTCTAGTCACACTGTGGCCGGACAATAAACGTAGTAAGTTAAGAGGCTAACGCTTAGCGTAAAGGTTTCCCGCTTGAGATTTTTCAGTTTTAATAATCGAATTGCTTTGATTGATCTATATTATCGATTTTTGCTATTGCCGTTCACAGATTTATAATTTAAAATGTGTTAAACTAATGATATTCGCCTAAACGGAAACTTGTATATTGTTATGCGAAGCTCGATGTTTTGCGAAGCGGTTTATATTTTGTGCTCGGGTGTCGAACGGTGGATGCTGTCTGTGCGTTCGTCCGTCGGTTCCGTCAGAAGTGAATCTTAGGAACCGCTGAAGTTTGCATATTAACTTGATTAATAAGCATAAATTAGGACTTTTTAAATTATTTCACTGATTATTAGGGTGACTGAAGGGTTTTGGGTGCGAGCAATCGGAATAAATTGTGTATAAACCTTCAAGCCCGATCATAGAATAGTTAGCTAATAGCAATTTTGCATATTAGCTTAGTTAGCTAAGCTAAAATTGGGACTTTATATTATTTCACTGATTATTAGGGTTACAAGCTATGAAATTCAATACTAAAGGATTTTTTGGTGTGAGAAATTTGAACAAATTGTTTATAAACCTCCAAGACCGATAATTGAATAGTTGGCTAATAGTTAATTTGCATATTAGCTTAATTAGTTAAGCCTAAATTAGGACTTTTTAAATTATTTCACACGTATGTTGGAGCTTCGGTCAATACATGTAGTTCTACCACGACTGGTATTTATTGCTGTAACTACATTTGCAAAGTAGCTCACAATTGTCAATTGTCTCCAAAGTCTACTTTTGAAGATGGGACTTTTGCTCAAATTAGCGACGGTATAACTTTTGTTTTTCTTTATTGATGTTCGGATATGTTAAGTAACATTATGGGCGCTTCTAGGACATCCAACTCAAGATACGCTTTGTACGTCCTCGGTGTTGAAACGTCTGTCAACCTGGATCTCGAAACCGTTTGTAAAGTGTGTAATTCGTTCTTATTTATTTTGCTCGTGGTAAAATGGAAAATTTTTTAATAAGTTATCACGTATCATCGTGAAACGAAACAATATATATATATATATATATATATATATATATATATATATATATATATATATATTGTGTTTGCTGTTGTAAATGTTAACAAAACAAAATGGCTACAAAGACAAACTTTGAAAATGTGGAACTTTCTGTTTTTCAGAACAGAAACGATTAGTGATTCAGTGTGCAGCGTATGTTTCGGACGAACGTCTAACGACATGTTGTTGTTTGCAGCTACATCTGATTGTCGTTTGCAAATATGGTCGTGCAAGGTCGGTAAATATCACGGTTCCAACAAGAACTAAATTTTGCCGAAACAAGAACACGAGCAGGAGTCTGAAACAAGTTTTATCACCGAAAATTTCTATTGGACTTTTTAGAAACTGCCAAAACATGGTTTAAGCGATTTTTCAGCTATTTGACCTGCAAGTTTTGCGAAAACACATCAGCAACGGTTTATTAACAAAAGTAATCTAATTGCAAAAATATTATATAGTTTCGAAATAAAATTTTTCGAAGACAGTGTTTCCAGTATTCAAATGATTAAGAATAATTTTCCACAAAACCGTAAAAATTTCGGTTCCTGCATCTTTGAATGCAGGAACATGAACAGGAATTGAGATGAGGGCACCGCAAAATTACGGCGCCACACTTCTGTGGCGTTTCGCTAGACCAGTATCGAGTGGGCGTTTTCGGAGGTATCCCGGTTTTAGTCCGCCGGGCTTGATAAGTGGGATTAAAAAATTTCGTAACTTTTGTTTTTAGCAGCTTTTTTGGTTAAATTTTCTATTTCGAAGCATTGAAATGGTTCTAACCATTGTTTATATTTCCATGTTTGTAAGTATAAGTGATTTTTCCAGTCGGGGGCTTAGCATCGGAATATTTGTCGAGTGGGGGATTTATCCAAATGGAATTAGGTCTCCTACGCCCCTTCGCACTAGGGAAACGCCAGCTTACTTGCGTGCACACTAATTGTATACTTTGTTTAAGACGAAAACTGAAATTAGACAAATTGATGCATGGCGATATTTGCCAGAGTCCATGAAAACGAATTCTGGTGTTCAAGCATTAGGTAAGCACTTAAAATTTTAAGCTGGTCAGCAGAAATGTGTCTGTTTATTGATGTGTTCTTTGTTTGTATTAAGTGTTGAAACCGTGAAACCGGGATGACAGGGTAATACAAACAAAGCGCAAGTTTATATGGCCATAACGAAGCCATAAAGTCACAAAGATGTTATTTGTTTTATTTAGGAATACTAAACCATTATTTGATGGGAAACTTATCATGCTAGTCAAGAAAGAGACCTAACCATACGGGTCGAATTTTTTGCTAAATTAGCAGTTCCTAGCGGCTTTATCTAGCTTATTGCGACGTTACCATTAGTAGACCAAAATTAACGCAGACTTCACCAACCATTGTTGTTTGAGTAAATTGAAATTCCTGTTGAAAATGTCCTAAATGAAATCTTGACAAAGGTTGGAATCAGACTTAAAAATGTTTTTGCAAGCCAGCCAATGTTAGTCAAGCTATCCTGAATGGTAAAAGTTTTCTACTATTAGGCAATTGTCATCGTGTTCGAAGCACAGTGATTGATGATGTAGCATATACGGTGTTATACGCTCATTCCAACATTGAATCTCGGGTAATTTGATATTTATATACATTATAGCAACGTCGTGTATTCTTTAATTTGCGTGCCGGATGCCATTATGGTCGTGTCTTTTAAATTTGAAATACTGACTAGCGGGGTGCAGCTGGAATACCGGTTCGGGCAATTTTGACAATCCGGTTCCAGTTCCTGTTTCGGTAAATTTTTACCGGAATTTAAAATTCCATTAAAATATTATACTAAACAATGACAATAAAAATTAAGTAGATTTCATTTGTATAGTATATAAATATTGACAATCGCCAAAAATAAACCATCGAAGGTTGATTTCGCTTCCGTGGATTATGAATATCAAAAATCCAGAAGATTAAGTGAATACCCATCTCCAACTAAGGGTATTTCACCAATAATATTGCAAAAAGAAAATTAAAATGAATTTTTCGTTGGCATATATTATTCTTTTTTCGATTCTGTTTCCTGTAATTTTTTCAAATTCCGATTTCGTTAAATTGTAATACCGTTGCACCGTGCTGTTTAGTGAGTTTTGGTTTGTCTGGTGTTTGTGGAAGCTTGCCTGATTATTAGGCGGAAAATGAAAATGTTACAGCTCCTGATTAAAGTAATAGGCCAGTTATTTGCATGTAGTGATGGAAGTTTTATTGCGAATCTCGAAGTTGTATAAAAATCGGCTGTGTAGCTCTGTAATCTAAGCACATTTTTGATGCCGGCTCGTTGCACAATTGCAGTATTTTGTCAGTTTGAATACCAATCGCTAAACCGCTATACATTTATTTATGAAAATATAATTCGAGAACTTATAGTAAGCAATTTTGACAAATTTAGCTAATTTTGTTTATTACAGTTCATCGTATTTTGTCCTGAAACCCGATCTGGCGAACTTAAACTGAACGCAGTTGCAGAGTTGTCTGGTCCTGAAGTATGAATGAATTATTTCACTTTAACGCCATTTTACGGAATTATATAATTCTTGTATAACGAGCCGTGGACCGTTAATAGTCCGAATTATAGTTTTGAGACTTCGCTTGGGCAATTTTAGCAATTAAAATGGAAGAATTAAAACTAAGATACATTCTTACTTGACGCATTGTTTAGGAACATGGATATTCCTTTTAAAATCTACTAATACGGAATTGAACGACCGTGATCGAACTTTTGTTAAAATACCCTTTGTGAGAATGGAACTTAAAGAAAATATGTAAGCTAACACTTTTTACAAGGGCGCAATCGGAATTTTGCCTCCGGTAGGAGAGGTTGCGGTTCTTTAATTACTCGATTCCGGAAATAAAAGCAACACTTTTTACGTGTTATTCCGGTATTTTCGGTGTTCATAGTTTTGTATTTTAAAACAACCCGTTGAAAAAGACAACGTCACAATATTTATTAACTCAAAGTCCATTATCATTTTCACTTTCCGAGTTCGTTTCCGGTATTTTACTTTCATTTGTACCTTGCTCGTTGCAATTGTGCTCTTTTTCAGAATTCACTGGTTGATTACGTGCTTGCTCCTACTGGTTTATTATTTACGTTATGTTTGTCGCCTGAAAATGAAACTATTATTGAATATGCTAATATTAATCTGTAAGTGTTGAGATGCACCGTAATTGCGCTGCGTATACCCAGCAGTTTTTGAAGGACCGCTATTTTGGTATAATGATATTTTTTAAAAGAAAAACAGCAATATTTGATTTTAAAATCGTTCTTTGAATACGTTCATTGTGAAATTTTGTTGAGTATTAGAAACGACGGCACGTTTGAAGTTGAATTTCTCTGAAAAAAACAGAGTTAAACATGTCACTTGAAACTTTGTGGAATTCTTGAGTCGTTGAAATTTTAACAAAATTAAACATAATCGAGTGAAAATTTGAAAGTTATATTTACTTGATGATGATATAACTTGTAGTAACTTGAATAAATGTTTGGATCTGAGATCTGAGTACCGCTATGTGCCTATTCTGCAGATTAATGGTGGCGCTTTACTTGTTTTTGTGTATAAATTGTTATGTTGTACCATGCGTCGATTCATATGCAGCGCCACCCTAAGCATTAAACGACGTAAGAGTTGTTTTTGTTACACATATGTGCGTTTGTTTGCGGTATTTAATTTTTTTTGTTGCAGACTAACTTATACATACAGCGATTGGTTGCGTGTTGAATTAGCATCAGTCCACAACAACAACAGTCCTAGTGAAATCTTAACTGAAAACGAAGAAAGTGATGCCACGGAGACATTGTTAAAACCGTCAGATTATTGTGCTCGGATTTTCGGCGATGGTCGATTTTCCTTCGCGTGTGTTGAGAAGTGTTTCGAAGTAAGTGTTAAGCTAAAATTTTTTCTTTTAAATAAGACATGTATTTTAGGATTGTATTAGGCAGCAGAAGGATGCCGATGTCAATGGGGAGAACTTTTTGTTCATCAAAATTGACGGTTCTGTACTTTGCGCAGTCACTTGGTACGTGCATTGATCACTGATTGTGGAAGAAGTTAACTCGCTCTGCACCCTTAGTGAAACTTTGTGGCGAGTGGTGCTACATATAAAATGTCATTAATTTCAAGAAACTAAAGCAACTTGATTGAAATGAAATAGTTTAGTGCATTGTATATTATACATTTGTAAGCTGCATTTTCCTCTCCAATTCTTTAGTTTTGATTTCAATGGTTTAATTACCAAATTACAATTTTAGGTTATTTCACGCGGTTTAATGAGAAACAAACACTCGGACTGGGCTTCGCTCCAACAAGTAGCGATTAATCATATCGGCATTGAAGAAGTGAGTAATATATTCGTTAGTTGCTGCATGAAAAAATTCTATTAGATAGATCACAGTTATTATCTTGTATATTACGCCAAAATAGGCGCTCATGTAGACAAGTCAGAGATTGCCCAATGCGATATACTACAACCTTACTACATACTCATATAAACTTACCTGCGGCTAGCAGGGTGTGACCCGATTTAATGCTCTGGTAAAAAATAGGTATTTGGCTGCGATATTTTAACTCGCCGAATGTTTTTTAAAAACTTCAAGAAATTAAACCATCATTTGTGTTTATGCCAATTATTACAATGCAACTGACTGACTTACATTTACATATGTTTTCTGAACTTAACGCTAGTGAGATGTTACTCTTGGTCTCTTAAACACATTTTGAACGGTATCTAGTATTAGATTTGAATTAATTATCCGTCTCCGGCCAGATTTTAAAGTATCCGGCTCCGGCATTTTTGGTATTCGGTCGCACCCTGGCGACTAGTATAAACTAAAATACGCATTTGTCAGGGTTTAACCGGATACCAAAATATACCAGAGTCGGATAGTTCAATATCCGTCTCCGGTAGTTGCCGGAGCACAATATTTAGTGCACACGTGGTTTTCGTAACAGAAAAATGGTAACAGATTTTAATAATTGAGTTCTGAAATTGCACAATTGAACCAACGAAACTATAATGTTACTAATCAACAGGCTAAATGCACAAATTTTTGACTGTTGTTAACCCTCTCAGTAACATAAACTATGTAGCATTTAATTAATAACTTGCTGTGTCAATCTACGTTTAACTGTTTCCTTCCTGTTTCAATAATAGACCAATAGCTTTTGCTTTACGTCAAGACAACTGATGTCTCCGACAGGTAAAGTTTTCCTACCAAGAAATTGTTCAAATCTTTCTTTCCAGCGCTTACATACGCAAAGAAAGCGTTCTACTGCCTCACTTACAATATGCTCTCAACAGTTTTCTCTTGAACTACTTTTATTTTAAATAGATAATAACCTAACCAACAATGACCTGGTGAAATTGAACACATGGTCTTGCTTGTTTTTTGCTAAGCTTTAGCATAAATCTACTTCTGATACTTTGGTTCTTTAATTATTATTTTTGTAAATTTACAAGTTGTCTGATTGATTCATCTGTATATGAATTTCTTATGCATCCATGACGCAATTGTTGACCGAACGCGACGCGTATAATTGCCGCTGCCGGTTCTGGTCCGCCGCTGCCGGATCTGGTTCTATCAATTTTCTACGCGATCCACGTATCATAATTCAAATGCTACTCGTCGGTTACGTAAGAATGAGCCGAAAGCCACAGTATTGAAACATTCCGTTCTGAAAGATCTCTTACTGCTTCATTAACAACTTTGTTTACTACTATGTAAAACTTTCAATATGACTATTTGATATGATAAGTATGCTTTTCTCAGCAATATCTATTAGAATTAACTGTTCAACGTATGTTTTAATCGCAAATACTTCTGTCTGAAAAACTGTGACGTACTATCCAAATGATCGTCTTACTAAAGTTCTCTGGGAAAATTTCAGCACCCATTAATTTTTCTTTTGCATTTTAACTACAGAGCGATTAGTGTCGCATAATATATCGTTTTGTTTTTTCTTCTAGAACTCTAATATTACTTCAATATCCTCTAGATATAAATAAGACATTCAGTGTTGGTTCATCTGTTATTTATCGTGACATCTGAATTGAAGGAAGTGTAAGTATATACTTCAAGTTGATTAGTCTCGACCGAATTATCTCGATGTCCTTTAGTGTTGAAGGCGTTACCAGCCTCTGATCATTTATTGCTTCCATTTAATTTTGTAATACCTATGTTTTTTCAAAATATTCGAAGTGGATTTAAAATGTTTTCCATATTTGTAGTGGGAGTTTTCCTGACTTCTCCTGATTTCACCAGGCAATCAGTTCTCGATATCTTACTAACTTCCTTTGCATAGGTTTTCTAGTTAAGTTGTGTCACCACACTAGTGTTTCATAACAGACTACTGTTACGACTATTATTCTATGCATGAACGAACAATTTTAAGAGATGAACCCCACATTTTTTCTGTAGCTGATCGACGTATCAGAAAAGCTTTTATATCTTTGCATGTCACATAGTCTAATTGATCTTTTCATTGGAATTTTCTACCAATAACTCCAAAATACTTGACGGATCATTCTTTCGTTATAATTGTATTCGGTATCGGAATCTAAAAATTAGATAAGTTCATTTTCCTAGACAATATCACAGCTTTGCATTTATTGAGATTTACCGTTTCAGACTGTTCTACTCCACTTATAAATCTCAACTTGTCGTAAGAGTTTTATGTCTTTGCTTATCACATAGTCATGCTGTTCTTCCCCACATAATCCTGATGTTCTTTTCATAGGAGTTTTCAATCGATAATTCCGAAATATGAATAGATCTTTCGATCGTTATATCTGTATTCGGTATATATCGGAATTAAAAGTCGTATCTAAGTTCAATTTCCTAAAAAATATCACAGCGTTGCATTTATTACGAATACAGTTAACCCACTTTTGCACAGCACTGATAATTCTCATCTAACATCCATGAACTCTTCTTGCTGCTATTGTCTCGTTTCCGCTGCTACTAGCTGCAACTACATCTTCGAGTATGTCTGCAGATAACTAGTGAAGTATTAAACCTCTGTAACAAGTCGTCTTATATTGATGGTATGCTTATTCATTGTTCGGGGTTTGAAATTTCACAATTTGCCGATCTTGTAGTATCAGGCTCCGTTAGAAAATCCGATATTATTTCGACTTCCAGATTGCGTTCTTGTATTTTGTAATTCTGGTCTCACTATGCTTGTAGAACAGTAGGCCAAGCTGAGAACTACAAATTAAATACAATTCTACGCAATATATATTATATCTATATTATATATATAAATAGATAAATAAATGAAATGAAAAATGCCAGATTTTTGTTAGAGTTGCAAACTAGGTAAAAATTCTAAATCTAAAGACGTTTGACTGTATATTTAATTTAGGTTGCAATTTTCGGATTATGGCAGATTCAAGAATATGCAAAGCTAAATTCGAGGAAGAACGGTCGGTTTTTGGCCAGCTGTCTACAATGGAAAAATCATCGGCTGAGCAGTGGTGATTGGACTTGGTGCAATGGTCGGAAACTGCGGAAATTAACTTAGCTGTTGAGGGGTTGGGCTGTGAAGTACGGTCCGAGATCTGTTTATGTTCGCAAATACGCCTGTATAGTTGGCGGTTGGTTGAACCAACGTAGCCCGATAGACAATCGGGACAAGTAAATTGATAGACTATATTTGAGCGTAAAAGCGTGGGGGTTGGGTCCTTAAAACTAAAAAATTGGCCAATTCTTTTATGTGTTTCAAAAACAATACGAATCTTAATGTTGTAATTTTCGAAATGTTTTTTAAATAAATAGTTGAGGCTAGTTTTTAAACGGTGCGAATGCGATCCAAAATAAGGAAGTTTTAAGATAATGAATTTTGGGGGTACCTGGTTTCCACAGCTGGTTTCATTGGTGCTTGTTGTGCCGTGGCTTTGGATTGTGCCTTCCGACGTGGCATGATTAGAAACGCTAGTTGTTGAAACCGGATTGTCAAAGCTGTCAATATTTTGGTGCGACAGAGCCTCTGATTGCCGGACGCGATCTAAATTAACACTATTGTTAAAGTTGTTGAAATCAAAGGTGTTGTTGAAATTTTGATCAATAAACTGATGAATGGAGTGTGGTGGTGAATGACTGCTGTTGAAACACTTATTGAAAAAACGGATAAATGAATTGTTGATGAATTTTTCAGGAAAGTCATTGGACTTGAGTAAATTGGCTAAAAAATTTTAATTCGTCTCTTAGGAGAGTGTTATTGGTTGTTAATGAAAAACATCGAAATAATAGACACTCGATTAAATTATTTTTATAATTTTTTGGAAGATGGGTGTTAAAATTCATTATCTGATTGGTGTACGTAGGTTTTCTATAGATACCAGTATGGACCACGCCCGAAACCGGATCTTTGATAATTTTTAAGTCCAAAAAGGATAGATTATTATCGGACTCCTTTTCAACAGTAAACCTGATCTTCGGGTGAAATGAATTAAGAATTTCAAGGAACGAGTTGGCTTTTTCGAAATTATCAAAGACGGCGTAGGTGTCATCAACGTAACGCCTATAGAAAATGGGTTTGAGTTCAGCTGGGGTAGTTTCCATGATTTTACTTTCGAGGGAGACCATAAATATGTTGGCCATGACGGGACCAAGGGGGGATCCCATGGCCACCCCGTCGACTTGAGTAAAAACTTTACCATTAAAAACGAATTTTAGGTCGGTTGTACAAGCTTTTATAGCTTTAATCAATAAATCATGGGGTGCAATAGTCACAATTTTGCCATCTTTTAACGCGTCCGATATAACCATAATGGTTTCATCCAGAGGTATACTAGTAAACAAAGAACTTACGTCAAAGGACACCATTATTTTATTTTTTAAATTCAATTTTTTGAGTTCGTTCACAAATTCGAATGACGATTTAGTGGTATATTCGTTGAGGCTGATGGGTTTAAGGAGTGCGTCCAACCATTTCGCCAAGTAGTGGCAAGCCGAATTTACAGCCGACATGATTGGCCTAACTGGAATGTTAGGCTTGTGTGTTTTTGGAAGGCCGTAGAGCAGGGGCAGGCGGGAACCTGATGGGTTCAATTGTTTGGCTGGAAATTGGTCAATCAATTTTAGTTTAGCAAATTGACTAACAATACTACGGATTTTATCTTTAAAGTGAATAGTATGCAAGTAAACGTTGTCTAAATTATCATCCGTTTTTTTAAACACGGAAGAATCAGATAAAATGCACATTACTTTCTCAACATAATCTTTACGGTTCATTATTACAATACCATTGCCTTTGTCAGGCTTGGTTATAACCAAAGATTTATCGCGAGCTAATTCTTTTACATTTTCGATCCAGGATTTTGGGATATTGGGTTCATTTTTGTATCTTTTTGCTAATTCAATTGTGCCAGATATTTTGTTGCGAAAATCGTTGCAAAATTGGAAGGGAAGGGTTGGAATATTACACGTTTTAAGGAGGTTGCTAGCAAATAGCTCGCATTGAACAACTATCCTTTCAAACGACGATTTATTACAAGAAATGACAAACTTCGGACCTAATGACA